>LR736859.1:1430870-1571361 GCA_902654985.2 Oryctes borbonicus | reverse complement strand
CAAACGACCTTGAAAGTGGTCCCGTACCCGCATAGTTTAACTACTAAACTACTATAAATCATCCAGAATGTTTTTACAATTGTAATGGATGTAAAAACAAGTAAACGAGACAAAGGTAAAGTGCAAGAGACCTTAACCTGAAGAGAGTTGCGAGGTCGTAAATGTTCGATCGGAAGCCGATGGCTTGATAAACTAGACATTACGCTACCTGTACCACCAATGATAAATCTTTAATGAAATTGTTTGTACATATAAATATTGATCTACTTACAAAGCCCCCATGTCCCGTTATTTATTAAAAAAAATGTGATAAATTATATTATATATTATAAATATATAAGCTTTAAGTTTTGTAGCTAACTATATGCGATCGCATATGCACATAATGCAATGGCGCAATGCTGTTCTCGGATTTGTGCTTACTATTTCCCACATTTCTATGAATTGCCTGAACTACCGGAATACAGAAAGGATGATCCAATATTTTAATGAAAACTACTCTTCCATTACGCTGCAGCTTTCAACAATAACGTGAATCTTCAATATAAGATTATTCCCATAATTATCTTCACATGACTTATTTTGTGCAGTATTTGAGGAAGATTTTGAATGTAAATGATAACAACGCTACCGAATAACTTTGTTTAAAGTGATTCATATAAAGGAAAATTATAACAACCTACATATTTTTATATTTTTATACGTACTGAAATTTTGATACTAATAGGAACTTTCCATTGTTCCTAATTTTAAAATACCCAAATTTCAGAATTTTTGAAAATTTCAATAAAACTTTATAAATTCTCGCCGAACTTCATGTAAATAATAAAGCTTTACCAAGGAAATTAATTAATTTCAAGAAAAATTTCTCATATTTTTATAGTGAGAAGTCATTATCTTTTGTAACACGAGGACTTTCGAGGACTTTACCCGCTTTTCTTGCAATGTATCTTCCACAATCGTAAAGAGCGCGAGTCATATATGTAACGGTACAACTTACAACATAGAACGTAGTTATTAGCGCCACGTATATGCGTCTAACTACCTATGTGCAACCGTTTAACACTAGACATTCCTTCTCAGCTCTGATGAAATATTTTGCTGCAATAATTTACAGAACAATTTCGTATTTTTTAAAAAGTATGCCGAGTTCCAGTAAGCAACATATAAACCTGGAGTTTATGTTGGAATGTCAACTCCTCTCTTCAAATTTGATATTCGTAAAACTTAACTGATATTTATTTTAATTTAAATTTAAAGTTAATTAATTTTGAAAAGTTGAAAGTTTTTTTTGTTTATGTTTTTCTCGCTTAAAACGTTACACTACATTCAGCCTAGAGAAAGTCGCAAATGTGTCGAAAATTATTTTATTAGTGCCACGTTTTCAACCCACAATACCTTAAGATAAATGTGATTCGAAATGTTGTGAACTACAAAATTCTCGTAAATTTAAGCAAGTATTCGAAACCGGAAACACATACAATTGCTTTGCTTGTCAAGCTATTTTCCATATCTTACCAATTTCACATTGTAGTGCCGTAACGGACCTTGTCACTAGAACTACTAAGTTCAACAACGTAGTTCTACACTTTGTATTTCAGTTAGTCATTTAAAATTAGTGAATATTTCAGCATTAGTTTAATGTACCCGTCCGTCAAAAGATCTTGAAACTAGCGTTAACTGAAAAGTAAATTAAGGTTCGACTAGTTTATTAGCCATAACACCCTGGGGCATAATAGTTTATATGAAGTCTTTGTAATGGTTACTTTCTATGTCCCATAAACATTCTCGGTATTTTAAAATAAAATCAGTAAGATGCTGCCCGCGAAATTTGATTTTTATTTGTGAACATGCTCAATAGCTATCTATAAATGTCGCAATGGAAGTTTTCGTGACGGCCAATGGGACAACTGCCACGTAGATTAGAGCTTTAATGCAAGAAGTAAACAATAAGATGTATAGTTGAAAGTTGACGCATTTGAATTGTGAGCTAAATATGTCTTTAATATTAATATTCTAAGAACTACGGAAAATATTGAGTAAAAGTTGTAGTCAGCCTCAGAAAACATGCAAAGGTATATCATCACAAGCCTATGAACCTTATTGCAGGCTGAACAAAATTATTTAAAACCATAAAATCATGTTTATAGATTATTTTGAAGATATTTTAGTGATGTTTGATCTCTTAGATTTAGATGTACTGTTTGCAATAGTAACTGCCAAACTACAACATACTATTCCTTCAACTCAGTAATATTTTATCGGCAAAGAAATTAAAAATCTACGCCGCACGACAATATGTTTGCTATGGAAATATTTAATGTACAATCGATAACCAATTACATTGAAAATTTAATTAAATCGTACCATGGAGTAAAGGCGTCAACAGTTTTCCTATAATTTGTTTCCGACAGCATTTTTAATTGCTTATTTAAGAACAAACAACTAAAATTGATTGGCCGATTACTAAATACGCCAAAAATGTAGTTACTCTGCCTATTTCAACGCATTGTTATTTAATTAAACAAGGAATTGTTTCGCAACGGGCAGATCTTTGCAACGTCTCTGTTTCTTTCATTTTATAAATTGCATTAATCTGAAACATACATACGTATAGCAAATATACGTAGAAATCTTTATCTTTGCATTTTGAAGTTGTTTGTTCTTTGTATTGAAGCAATCTTTCGCGTGACGTTACGAAAGTCGGATTTTCCATTTTCGTAGAGACCTTCTAGGCGGTAGAACTCATTCGCGACCAACAACACCAATTCTATAATATTCGGCATGCATGAGAAATCACGCGATCGTTAAAATGTATTCTTTCGAATATGTATGCGGCAGAAGTAGTACTGCAAAGTAGATTTCGAAGTGGGCTGTGCTTTCCTTAAAAGGTATGAGGACGTACTGAACATTTTTAAGTCTAACATTTCTGAGCTCAACTTTGTTATTAATATAAAATTTATTTAAGCGGCACTCGTAATTTATTTAAATACAGTTACAGAACAGTTTACGTCATCATCAGTTAGCATCTGTGGTGAAAATTACATCAATATAATGTAAATAAATGATGAATGGTGCATAGTACTCACAGTTAAGTTACAACTTCAAAAATGTTGTCACACTGTTGAAGGGTAAATGTTAGAGTCGAAATTTAAGCTGGATGTTAAACGCAAAATTTAAAAGTTTTAAATTGAATGTCTCAAGCGATAATTTAGATGAAACCGACTTTTCTAATTCCTCATGGGTGTCTGGGTGTATGCCAATGTAATATGAGCGGTATTATTTTCCTCTTCACTCATTCTAGATTAGAGCTATACTAACTGCTCCTTCAACTTCAACGTGATTTGTTTACTTTATTAAAACTGTTTTTGCTGGTGCAAGTAATTCCTTCTCTGTATAGAGATGAATTTCGAGGAAAGCTTATATTGTCTCATAGCTCATACGTCGAGCAAGGAAATAAAGCTCATTCGTGCGGATGACATGAAACTCTGCTGTCATTACCGTATCTGCTATTTGTAGAAATAAACACGTGACTTCTATATACCAGAAGCCAGGTTAAATGGCGCATGGTGCAATAGTGGCTGCGACCATCGTTGGCGGTTGCTGCGATGTACTGTATTTCTTTATTTTTGCCGTTCCATCGGATGAAAGTGTTACCTCGTGGATATAAATAAGATATGTGATTATTGCGCTTCGGGTTTATGTTTCTCGGGTGTCGTTTCGCAAATTGTTTTCTTTCATCACGCTTCTTCCCCTTAGTAGCATCAGTCTCGATCGAACGATTCCTATTTTCTCGGATAAATTCGTAGTCTCTCTTTCGTTTCACTTTTATTGATATTCTCTTTCCATTTTGCGGCGACGATTAACTCCATACAGTTCGCTGGTTGTGTTGAGTGTCGAGAGTGTCATTGTTTAAAAAATTCAATTTTCCAAAGTCTATGTCGCAATGTATATTAAACATTCTTCATTTTATATTTGATTGACATCTTGAAAATGCAGGTTTTGATGAAGTATCCTCCATAATCTTCTCTGGGAGTATCTTATGTACTAATGAGATACTACACCTACGCCAATCTGTATTAGCTTTTTATAACAAAATTAGTCCTGTCTTGTAAAAAAATCACACATTCTAAAAGATCATTTTTCCGGTTTTTCTTAATACACATACATCCTTGCTATGTCTAATGTTATAGTATATTAGCGATATAGCAGACCACCTTTATTTTACACTTAAGATTGAAGGTGGGCGAAACGACAGGCGACATCATAACAGCAAAATCCAGCGTTGTTAGCGTTATTACATTCATAAATTATCTGTTTTTGATGCAAATAAAGTTCTATTTTGCAAATCCACCACTTTCAGTTCAAGAGATCCACTGCTTACTTTTTCTGTAATCCTAAAGAAAATAATCGTTTGGAAATAAATCGGCTGATTTTGACGACGTACTCATTCAACGTTTGTGAAATGCGTTATTCATTTCAGAAACTTCAATTTGAAACCAATGTTCAACAATTTTCAGCATCTCAATTGGTGGAATGATGTGGTATCGCAATAGATCTAGGAACGTTGCTGCAGCAAGGTTGCGCCAATAAAAAGTAGGCCAAATGGTCTATCGCTTATTATTTCAGTCCAGACATTGACTTTTCGAGAGTACTGAGTCAGGTTTTGAGCGTGAGGATTTGTACGGAACTAATAAGTAATGTAGTAATGAAAAGGAAATGCGGTATTTTTTTAGTGGATCATACGATTTAAGGTAAATAAGCTTTATCAGTAAAAAGTATTTTATTCAAAATGTCTACGTCTTCATTTAACATTGTTTCGCATAAATCTGCCCTTTTTATTTTATTGTCTTCGAAAAGTTAATTCTCTTCGAGTAGAATACAGCTACACATTTCATGTTAGACAAAGCAAGAAGACAAGGCACAATTGTCACCTTTTTACAGAATACATGACCGAGTAGTACAAAACCCACTTCTAAAGTACAACTAACATTATAGGTCCTCTAATGTAAGCTATAGTCTAATGTTTTCAACCTGTTTTACATAAAACAATAACATTACTTTATAAAAAAACCCAAAAATAAAAAGTAAATTACTTATACCGTATCTATTGTCGCTAACCACAAAATCTCTGATATGGAAAGCATGGATAAAGAGGAATTCTCCGCTGAAAAGGAAAAGGAACCGGAGGAAAAGGGCGGGAAGATAGATAGATATATTTTGTTAGGTTATAGGTATCAAAACAGTAGTTGGGACATAACAATATATATACTACAGATTAAATGAGCATGCAATTACTAGTTTCCTAACACTTACGATCAAAGGTGTTTCCCAACTGTTAGGTTCCACTTGGCCAATGTTTTTAACAAAAGCGTCCATTTTATTTTCTGACCTTATCTTAACAATATTCGTATGTCACAATCAATAATCTAATCCTTTAAAGACGATATGAAGCCTGCAAATGTACATGTTATATGACCATCACAACGCACAAGTACAGTAAAATTTAAAATTATGATATTTTGCTCCAAAGCAGCTTTTCTTAGATGAAGAAGATTATGATAAGAAATTTATTTTCTTTACGTAATTACTTTCAGGAAGAAGAAATTCTCACATTAAAACCTTCTCGCTGTTGTTTTAAGAAAAGTGTTGAGAACATTTTTTGCTTAATTTGAAAACATGTTCCTCTGCGTGGAGATTAATAAACAAAATGGTGTTGCTAACACAACTACCCACGGCAAAAGCAATGTCATTAATCAACGGACAAGTTTCTGCTTACCCGGCGACATCAGCATTGTCTCGAGCATACTCTCTACTTCACATCATATGTCCCTCTCGATTCATATCACCTTCCTTCGAAACAACGAACCAGATATATTTCTTGGAACCATCTGGTGCCAGGAGGTTCACACCTGCCGTAAAGGCAGTGACAGTGTGTGGAGTGGATATAGTAGGAAGAAAGCAAAGAACAAGCAAGCAAGAGGCCTTCGATATTTCGTCAGTATCTCTCTATCAATGGAAATTGCTTGGTTTGAAGACGATACTAAGTGTAAATGCTTTGCGATTTTGCTTTCCACAGGACAAATTGCTACCAAATATTATTTTATTAAATTCGTTAATGTTGAAAATGTAAAAAAATGAAGGACTGGTCAAATGTTAAAGTTATATTTAAAGTGTAAATACGGTATCATTTTTATAAAAATCGCTTATATTTAATATAAACTGGTAAACTGGTCCATATACAGTGAGAAACATTAAGAGATAATATGTCAATTATATTTAGTATATTTTTAAAATTTTGTTTATCCTTATGCATTTTCTATAACCTTTTTTTTCTTTTTTTCAGGAATCCTAACGAACATCATAAACAAGAACCCGTCTTAGCGGCTTCTAGGGAAAGAAATCGATTTCGATCCATTGTCTGGGACGAATACGATTCCGTGCATCAGAAGTATTTGGAAATAGGTAAGTGCAATCTATTTATGTACAAGTATGAAGTGTTTGTAGCACAGAAATTCTATAAAACCAAACTCGAACCTTCTCCAACCTTACCACTTCAACTTATCCCAATAGAAGCTTACAACAAACTTTATTACATTCCGAGCGACAAAAAATATTTACCATATTCAGTATCGAAATTGTGACAAGAAGCATGTAAGGCTTATATTGTGGGTGTGTCATCGAAGCGTTTCTTGGGTAAATAACTTTTTGAAACGTTTCGAAATTAAAAATAAATATTCCCTTGTAGAGCGCGCACCGGTATTATTTCCAATCGTCGATAACTTGAGCCCGATATTTTAGTGCATTGCAAATTCACATCACTGTGCTCTTCAAAAATTGGATCTCAAATACGTGCTTTGTATAGTATGTACTTTATCACCATATAGCGTAACGTGCGAAATGGTTTTCGATTTTACCTGCCTCTGGAAGGATGTGTTCGAATATTATATAGACGCCGGGAGGTAGTATTGCAAAGGGAGATACATAGAAATTGCGTAGTTTAGAGTTTATTTAAATGAAGCTATTACATAATTATTTACACGGTTTTACTGCAAATGCAGAAATACACGTAGACTTGCCATTTGTAATTAAAAATACATTATCAAAGAGATATTAATTATATATATTAGTAGTATGAATAAATAATGATTGTAACAAACAAATTAACAAAAAAGAAATCACTAAACAGCTTCAGCTACTTTCTCTGGCAAATTGGCCAGAAATCATGAAGAGGATTGCTGTAATATCGTGTAGCTCCACCGCATAATTAACAAATGCGATATATTGGAATCTCTATTCAATTTAGATATGAATCTTACCCTCTTTACGCTGGTCGGCTAATAATGTCTTATTGTTCGCGATGTTTGTTACAATTGTTTACTCCAACAAGGTTAGTATTACAATACAATATTCACATAACAGAACGCTTGTTAAAAGAAGAAAATATATGCCAATATCTGTCTCAAAGACACGCGCCGATCTTCAACTCGTGTATACGTAAGTTCAAGCACAAAATATTTGCCTCACAAGGGTCTTTTGGAACACTGGTTAAAAAGTTCTATAGAGTAGAGGTTGGTAATAAGAAATATTGGAAATCTTATTCTACTGAATACCGTTAAAAATTTAACTGCAATCACAAGATATCTGTACTAGAACCGTTCAACACCCAGCCAAGTAAAATACAAAATAAAAGTTAAAAGTTACGTTAACTATGCTAATTCAACAGTGATGTAGTTGGCTAAACAGGATACTCCGGCAACGATATTCAGGCGAGAAGAAATTTAAATAAAAAAAAGGAAATTTGAAAAACAGAGAAATTTACAATTTACCTTGCTCGATATTGATGTCTTTCATGCCTCTATGACACCAACTACTAGAATATATTGGATAGAAATAACTGCCTTATGGAAGAAATGCATAAGCAACAACAACACAAGAGTTATCCATCACAAACCAAGCTATTTTGTAGCCCCATTCTTTTTTGTTTCTTGAAGGAAGGAGCATTTTTATAGCGGCAGTAATAGAAAATTGTCTGCTACGGGAACGTAGTACAAAAAGAACAGAAGGTATTACGAGACAATGTCGACATAACGCACCTGTATTCGAATGTGTTGCAATTTAAATTTGGCCGCATGTGAGCTGCAGCGCCCCATCTAAGAAAAAAGCATAAGATACAATAGTATGGTATATATGGAGTATATATGGAGTGTGCTTTTCTCTAAATAGAACAAAAATTTTATATTAAAGCACAAGTAAACAACACAAAGAGACGAATTAGTATCTAATCTTCAATACATTATGCCAAAGCATCGTTTTCGAAACATTCCTTCTCACCAAACTATAACTATTAAATAGAAATATAATATAGAATATGCAAAATATTTAAATGTAGTTAACAGTAAGTAAGTAAGAGACAAACAAGTGCTTGGTTTTTTTCTTTTTGTTTCTTTGTTTGGATTACGACGTTCAATGGAGAAAATAGCAACTAATTAATGTATTTTGGATTCCGTCGACAAATTATAGAAATTCGTAATTTTCCTGGTATTTCCGACATAATTAAATATCGTCCCCATAAAAAGTCGTATCTGACACCTCCCACTTACCGGATGGACGTGATAACCATCACACTGGCAAGAGCGTTCACTTTTTAATGCCTAGTTCTTATTTATCTGCAATTACGTCATCATATTTCGACAGACTATATTTATTCTACATGCTAAGTACTGGTTAATTCATATATTTTGGCTTTCCTCGGTGAATTATAAAAGTTCGTAATTTCTTTGGTATTTCCTACGTAATTAAATATCTAAAAAGATTCATCTCTGTAAGGAATCGAACAATTAATGTTTACTTTTCCCGATGTTTCATTTCTATTGTTGTGGGACTCCAGTGGAATGACACACTTTCCACTTTTGCACTACTAGTTTATTGCTAGCTGTATCATACTGAACTCACTTTTAATTAAAACATAAAAAGAATGAGCAGAGATTCTGGTTACAACGACTTAAGGCTATGATGGTTGCTATTAGCTTTCACTCTTACTCGATACAAATCGATACTATATTATTCTAATACTCCAACCGACTATTTATGTGGGACCCTTAGACAAAATTGCTTAGATTAAGCCAGACATAAAACAGTTCTGGTTCTCGGATAGATGTCTGACGAATATTCTATTTACATATAAGTTTTAGTTATAAATTTACACATGTATGACTGAATCAGCGTAATACTAATATACTAATGAAATTAAAATTAGTATATATGAAACACTATGACGTACCAACTTCATACTTTATATACTACAAAATAAGCAGTTGTTGTTATTAATTGCAGTAGTTAAGTACGGGAAGCTTTATAAATATTTATCTGGAATGGCTACATGCTCGAATCTGAATCCGACATCACAATTCAAGGATTTGCGACTACTTATTCATAATCCGAGCGGCAGGTATGCTTAAATGCTGTTGTAGTGGTATAACGTTTGTATAAACCGCGAACGCTTGGAACGGAGTTTTGCGGTCAGTACGCGTGCCCGGCACAATAATTTATCATTACTGCGAATAATTAAATTGAAAAATCAACATTAACGCTACTTTAACCGAAGATATATGGGAATGCATGACGCTCCGTCGTGCACATGTATACTTTAGCGTGCTGGTGTCCGTGGAAGTCGGCGATGAAATATTTTGCTGCGAATTTATGTGACGAACCGGTTGCGGGCATAAAACCCCCATGCAAACTTGAGCTTTTAGTCGCGGTAAATGGGTTTAATGTATTTTTAACATGCATTCGAGAGTGCTCGACTTCAATGTATTCTTTGAGGATTACAACACCAACCAGGCAATAATTGTTTGACAGCAAAGGAATCTTTTATAAGATTATACCACCAGTAAGCTTCTTTTATTTAATAACAAATTATGACCAACTAAATAGCATGCTACGCGTTGTTTCTACACGTTTGTGTCTGGTCTTTCGGAAATAAGGTAGAATTAAGCGGAATTCTTTTGAAAATGCGAGGGAAACATAGATAAGTCATAACTGGTAGAGGATCAATGATACTTGACATCAGGTGTCACCAATAACATACACGTGTCATAGGAAAAAATAATTTATCTTAAAAACAGCATTAACAGAAAATAAATTTATCTTAAAGTCAAATGTTATTAAACCTCACACATGCCTCACTATACAAAATATTTAATAAATTCTGAACATACGCTCCAGAGGTTCTTTAATCTCATAACCGAACGACATGAAATAAGATGTCTGTTATTCATGCGAAATACTGGAAGTTAAACGAAGTATGTTGGCTTACGACAAAACATAAACACCACCCCGAAAATCTTCTCATTACAATACTTTTTGTGTTCTTTTTCTGGTTGCATAAGCGTCAAATTCTCACGGCAAAGTTAGGCTGCTAATTGTTTTTTTATGACGAGAAAATCTTTCAAAGACACTCAACGATTCACACGTTGGATAGTGCTACATTTCTACCAACTAAGAAGCCCTTTTCAATTGGTTCTTTCTTCATGGAATTGCTATAGTAATACAAGAAGAACATTTCATGGTGACGTTCGGGCTCTAATTTTGATGGCACACTTCACTTTTGCCTGTTTGTTGAATCCTTTACTTTTCCTGTAAAGTGGGGTTACTAATTTGTCAAACCTATATAGACTTTGTGCGAGTTCTCGGTTAAGGGAAAGTAAAAAACAAGTTTGTCACTGTCTTACAACATTTATTAATAAAATACTATTAATTTGCTTTTATGGTAAGTACAGCGAACCGACTTCTTTTTTAATTGTCATTAAATTATACTCTTGGTTCTGTTTATCCGCATGCTATTAGAACGCCATTGAAATATACAGATCGACTTGTATTTAATACTAACCTTAGCCAAATTTAAATAAAACAACACGTGTTTTTTGTATAACACCGTATATTTTACATGAATCTATGGAGGACATTTATATTTCCAATATCTGTATGTGTCACAATATGTCTAATATTCTAAGTTAAAGAGGTATGTAGTTCAGCGCGAGTCCTGCATTAGACATTGTTTGTGGTGTTACTATTGTTTGATTACCATGATAACAGTAAACAAAATAAAGTAGCATTACATTTGTTGTGACTCTAATAATTTCAAAATTTCCCAACACATCATTATTTTATTATAAAGATACAACAATACGACTGACGAGGCAATAATGATTGAAGGACAAGTCCTTTCTTAATTTTTATTGCCTAGATAAGTATCGTGTTACATGTCACGTATGATAGACAGCAGTCGATCTCAGAAATATTCGGCTTAAGCGGGAGGGTGCTTAGTGTCATAATAGGAATTTCACTTGCTGTACCTTAGTGCACGATAAAGAATTCACCGGGGCTATATCTAATTGTTTCAAATATTTCGTTCGTTATGACTGGAGGCGCTATTACATATATTTAGGATAGGTAAACATACCGTCGATGGGTACTAAAACAACAGCACCTTAGAGACTGTTGGTCGTTGTTAAAAGCACGGGATTGGATAGATATTAAAACAATTCCGTAGTCAAAATAGATCCTTTAGTTCGCGGAAATTAGAAGCAGCTACTGAACAATCTCCCTATAACACAGCATAAGAAAAGTGATCGAATTGCGAATGAATTTAATAATCAATTAGAACGCATTGTATAATTTCTGTACAGTAATTTGATTACTTGTAGCACATAAGCTGGTGAATTTTGGGATACCTTAAATAAACTTCGAAGATACAGGCTGAAGTTCTGAAACGTCACATCTGTTTAAATTATGACTGAATAAACTGGCGTCTTTATTTTCTTTTACACAGAGATATAATTTTGAAGGCTTACGATTTTCCAAAGCGATACCACTATAACAAATTTTCCAAAATATCTTTAATGATGGAGGAGTTATAGTGTCGCATTGCAATTATTCAGCGGACAATACCGTAAATACCTCCAAAAAATTAATTAACCATCGCCTTTGTAACGTCTCACTCCCTTTTGCAAAAATCCTTCAAATAATTCACTAGGGTGGCAAACAATATTGTGTGAAGCTACCAGAATACATGGAAATCCTGCAAAGAAATCGTGTGTGGAAAGAAAAAGAAACTTGCATATCAAGGTTATACTCTTACGGATATTTTTTTCTGTTATACTGTTATTAACTTGATATATGTATAAGGTCCTAAACCTTGGTACATCTTCTGGAGTTTTTGTATTTCTCAGTTCAGAAATCAAAACCTTGAGGTGGCCAAAACTTAAGCGTAGTATTAGTATTTAAACGCTTGAACGTAGCTGTTATTTTGAAAAAAAAAGGTATAGTGTGTTCTGAATAATAACTGAGAAAGCAGTATTATTTTTGTATAGTGAGTAAGAGTACACTGACTAGTTTCAGATCCTTCTGCCTTTTAAAAACCGAAATAAAATAGAACAAGTAGCTGCCAGTTAATAATATATATATATATATATATATATATATATATATATATATATATAACATCCCCTTCGGGTAATAATTATTAACTAGAGATTCTTGAAAACAGAAATAACTGAACATAACTGTCGACAACGCCTAATGCTCAAGAAATTAATTTTAGTATTTACACTAACCCTCTAATTCGACCCTTAATATTCACTTAAAAGAGCTTAATTAAAATCTAAAGGACGATCTTCTGCACCCTCTTCGATATTTTCCAAACATTTGCTTTTGCGTGGGTTGAATTTGTCTACCCAGGTAATTTAAACGAATGGAAGGAGGGTAAAGGAGAACTGACGCTAGAGGGAGCCACGTCGAAAGTATTAAGAATCGAAACCCGTAGGAATGCAAAAGATGCGGCAAGATAATAGCCGCAGGGCCTTCTCCTAAATTGGTTGCAGTTAGGTCGGAGGCGAGAAACGTAGATCCCCTCGATCGTGAGACATATAATAAATGATAGCGAGCTGGGACAAGCTTTGAATATTGATGTCCGAATCTTCTCTTCTTTACAGCGCGAGACACACACTCATCTTTTCCGTATGAAGTATGTTCGGTTGGAAATAGATTTTAAAATTACTCCCAGCCAAGCTTGATATATGCATTCTGGAGTTTACTTCGTTGATATAGCCGACGGAAGATGATGAATGTGTGAAATGACCTGGTTTGTGTACCTTAGTGGAAAATTTAATGTCAATTGCTGTCGCATTTGCTGCACGTATATTGTATGAATGTATTGCATACTGAGATTCATAGGCATTGGTCTCACAGCGGGATCAGGTACGACATTACGGCTTGTAAACGCGGACAGTT
This sequence comes from Oryctes borbonicus, assembly GCA_902654985.2. NCBI lineage: Eukaryota > Metazoa > Arthropoda > Insecta > Coleoptera > Scarabaeidae > Oryctes > Oryctes borbonicus. The sequence continues at coordinate 1,558,068 of LR736859.1, read as the reverse complement.
TATTGAAATATACGCTCGTTATCACTTTCACGCATGGGAACTTGGATGTTGTATTTCCAATAGTCTTCAATACGTCATTTCGAGTTTATTACAACACGTAGCGATGCGTTTTATTTAAAAAGTTGACCAAAGCAATTTTAGTCAATAAAGTGGGCACAACGCCAATTGCGCTATACGTACTTAGTACTATAATATTTATAACAAATCCTTTCAAAGTATGTAACTTAATTTGTAATAGTAAATTAAAGGAAACAAAAACGTTCAGTACAGTTCAGTCCCCTTAATACGAACATACTTCCCGTATTATATATTTATTATATATTTCTCCGTTAAAAATATCATTGGTGTTTTACGTCGAACTGCTAACTAGATAATATCTAACAGTTTTCTTAAATGTAACACCATTTGCCACTGCACTCGACTATAAACGGAGAAACAAGAATATTTGGATGAATGCTCGCATCTAGTATTCTGTCGAATGTACATAATTCTTATTTTTTAAATCTTTTTTGATGATCCAAATAAATTGACTATCAAACTAGTCACTTGCAATATTTAATTCAGATTATCGAGGTTTGCCCTGTATTATTTATTTTTTCTTCTTCATCGTTTACAAGATCGAGGTTATGGCTGGTTTTAACAACACACTTTTATGTCTTCCCCAAAATATTGACCTTTTCGAACTGAGAATCAAGCAAATGTTTTAGTTCCTTGAATTTTCACTAGAAGACTCTGATGCTAAGTGTATGTATTTCTGCATTTTCCAAATTACACCGATCAACCAGTGAACAGCATTTAACTTGAGTAAATCGGAACGATGACAGGTTTTATTATCAACAGCTAAAAAACTAAGCGAAGTCACTTTCTGCAAACCAACAACATATGGAAATTGTTCAATACATTTTCAAATTTCCAGCTGCTGTGGATAAATTTTTCAATTTGTAATACTTTCAATAATTTAATGTTTTGTTCCAATTTATATATACCGCTTTCTTCACTCACCAATCGAAGCTCATAGCATGAATCTTCAAATTCTATCTATTTGTAACTCACAGTAACTTATAACAATTATTATCATATCTTCAGAATCTAATACTTCTTCTTCTCTTGCTAATTTCGTGAAGCCCAACTCGTTTCTGCAGGCTTACTTAAAACTAACCAAAAGCAATACCAGCAACTTAGACTGCCGCCTTCTGCATATAAATGAGATTTGACCATCAGATAGCTGCTGACATGTGTTTGATACCGAAAGCAGAAAAGAAAGAAAATGTTTGATTTGATAGCAAAAGCAATACGTAAAGAACTAGAATGAAGTCCATTATGTAAGCGTCTAGAATTGAAAAAGCACCTTAGAGTAGCAACATAACAGTATCATATCTTTCTCTGCACTCTACGTATTTATCTGTCGAAAAATAATAAATTATTAATAAAGAAATACTTGGAATTATAAGCAATAAAGGAAGTATAGCAAATCATTGCAGAAGAGCTGCAAGGATTTAGTATTGAGCTACTAGATCCTTGCAGCAAACAATATCATAAAAGATCAAATTTTAAGGAGTGTTAAGAGCAGTTAAAGAGTACTCCAAGATTAGGGAAATCTAAGACGAAATGAAAATTGGTGGTAAGGAAGGCAATAAATTTTGAGTGTTTGGACTACTGATTTATTTCATAGTAAATTTGCTTAAATATGAACAATACGATTCAACATAATCAGTAATTATAAAGCTAAATACATAATAGACAAGCAAAATAACTTATTTCCTACAAGTAAAATTGACAATGCGTGTAAAATAGGGCTCTGATGAATACTAACATTCTGCTTTTCAAAACTTCCTTGACAAAGTTCCGCGCAGTAAAGTTTAGCGTACTACTGTGTACGTGGTATAATTTTATGTAATTCTTGAGCAAATTTAGATGTCGACCAAGATTCAAAGTTTCATCTAACTTCAATTTCTAGGCAATAGATACCACTTGTGCCTCAGAACTTGCGCTTTGTAAGATTAAGCTTGTTTTCGTATACTGAACCGAATATTAGATTTATTTAAGAATTAGTGAAATTTGTGTGAAATATAAACTTAAAGTAACTTTGGGATCACGCAATTGTTCACTTCGGTAATATTGCTCTTATAAAGCACTAGATCTTCATAATTTCTTCGTATTTTAACTTGTTATATCTAGAATATAATTCATAACATTCATGTTTTTTATACTTAAAAAAAATAACTAATAAATACTAGTTTTTATCGTTTACCTTTGAATAGCCTAACCCGGGGCAGTTGAATGTATTTTTACCAACGGGTACGCTCTGACTCACTTTGTATAATATACTGTGTAAAGGTAGCCATGATAAGAAGTCAGTACACACGTTATTGCATTTTCCCAAACAATCTTTTTACAGCAGTATTGTTATGTTCTACCCCACTTGTACGTAAATTAATTCAGCACCAACTACAACTATTTCTCTTACTTCTTGTAATATTCCCCAAGAGGTTTTCTCTTGTGTATGCATATCTATAATAGAGTTAGATGATTCGAAAACATGTTTAAGAAAGGTTTTATCTACCGGAAAGTGTGAGATTGGACTTTCAACGTTAGCCAATTCTGTTTTGGCCAGAATGTGGAATACACTTACCTACATATATCTTTAAAATCTCCAGTTTCGTAAATATATCAATTATCAATATACATACATATAATAGGCACTGACAATATCAGTATCAGTAATAATAGAATAAAGGGACGAGAACGCTCTTTCATACAGGCTCGTTAGCTAGAACCTTTTAAATTAAATCGAGATGCAAGTATAGGGTTTTTAAAATCCTCCGTATATGATAAACCGTCACGTTTGCATTCCCTTAATGAATTTCGTGCAGCCATCGCGGGTTATTAAAGCGGTTGCTTCCTGATACGGTTTTGTTGGCTCGCTTGGTGGTTAGTATTTAAATGGGCAAAATTCACGACACGATGTACCGGATTTTCGCTGTTTGAATTGAGGCCAGCTGAATATCGTAAAATGTAGATATAACGCGAAATACCGGCAAAATTCCGGCGCTGTATTCTAATTTTTAGATGTGTTTAGACGAAAATATTTGCAAATTTGGCAAAGGCACGCTCAGGAATAATTCCATGTAAATTCTTAATATAATTTTCGGGATTGCTGATGGAGAAATTTAAATTGTTTGGATTCAAAGGCGCTGTATATGCTATGAATGTAAAGGAGAGAAATTTATTGTACGACAGCAATTATTGTATTTATTTTTAAAAATAAATTACTTTATTCTATCCTTACCTTGTAGAGGTAAGTTTTGCTCTTCGATAGATAGTACCTCAAGCGGAAAAGATCATGTTGAAGCAGTGGCTGCTGTACTTTCATTGTTTGGAAAAATTAAAAAAGGTAAACGAAACATTGTATACAGTTTGTGACACTTCCTAACCACGACATTTTTTTTTTGTTCATCCTTAAAAACACGCTTAATTTATTTGTTTTTCAATGTACATTCTTAAACTAACAACCATAATAATTATAATAATATATAAATAATGAAGTTAGATTACTCTAACCACCATTGTACAGGTGCGCGTTCCGCTGTGCAACAGCTCATCAGTGCATATTTTTGGAAGGTGATAGTCAATCGACTAATTGTCCTGTAAATAGAAACATGAACTGAATCTATCTCGCACAACCTAACTTGCCAGTACAACGATTCACGAATTTAAAAAATGACAATTTCCTAGCTCAGAATATTTGAAAATGCTGCTGTTTACTTTTCCGAAAAATTTGGTCGGCAATTTTATCTTCCGCACGATATTCAAAGCAGCAATTAGTGAAACTCTAGGCGTAGCAAACTAATTTAGTATTCATGCGACAGAACATGATTAGTGTTATTGCCTTGGCCCAATACGAATTCGCACATTCGATGACGACGGTCTGCATGGAATTCATTACGTCGCGTGCTTTAAGCGAGCATCCCTCTTGCCTTTGGATAATACCAGACACCGCAGGCCTATAACACGCGGTTAACTACTGATAACCGCCTGCAGGTCGTCGGCGAGTAGCAGGTGCGCATCATAGGCCGCCGCCCGCGACAAACTGGAGGTTCATGTTGCTATATTAACTATTCGACGCACCGTTTCGCTTCATATTTATGACGGTCTCGTGTCACAATGACATTGTTTACGAGCGGCGCTCGCTCTTCTGACCCTTTATATTTTGCATTTCAGTGCCTGGTTCGACGATAAAACATTGAAATCGGGACCTAGAAGAAAAGGGCGAATTTATGAAGACAGTGGGCAATTGAATTGGACGGATGAATATTAACGAATACCTCGATCAGGGACAAAACGTAAAATTTGTTGCTACCTTTCCAATGAATTTGATATTTCCCGGGATTGCAATTTCTATATACTTGCGTAGATATGTTGCCATACTCAGTTATTTAATTGATAAATTGGTGTTTTGATAACTTATTGTCGCTTCAGTAGAAAAGAAAACAAATAAAGACTTACTGACAGATATAGAGTACCAGTGATCAAAGTTTTTATTATACGCAGTCTGAGCTTATTTAAATAACGCGTAAAAAAGCTACACCATCATTCCTACTACGAAAATATAGCGTTATAAATTGCAGGCAAATATGTATTAGGTATTTGTTTGTGTAGTTATTTTTTCCAAAGTGTAAACAAATTTATCACTGGCAATCTGCACAACAATACTGTGTTTATTAATGCAGTTACAGAGTAAAACAAATGGCAGTAATTGTATCCATTACAACAAACATTAGTAACCGTTAATTACAATTACAACGATGCTCCATATATCATTGTTATGTTCCTCGTGTACGTCCGGTGCTATTGCCGTCGCAACATAAAGAAGGAGAAATCTATACCCCGACTGTGCCGTGTGCGGTGGAGCAGACCATGGAAGTGGAATAGAGACGGAAAACTCGAAGAAGAAACGCTTTTGTATGTGCTAGTCGGGTCGGGACAGGATGAAAGACGAAGAAGACATTGATAAAGAGAGATGGTACGTGGCTGATCTCTGGGGACGGGCAGATTTATAACGGGGCGCGATCATTCCGGGCGTATACCTCTCGGATATTCTCAGACATTTGCACGAGTCACGTCAAGAAGAGCGGTAATTACCGGCAAGATGGCGCTGCCTGTCGTCATAGATCATAAGTGGTATATAGTGTTGGAATTAAGTCTTGATAGCGCGCGGCGACGACAGCGAGTACAAGATTCCTTCTGAAATTGCCAACTAAAGGCAAGTATCCAGCCCACAAATTTAATATCGATCAGGACGTATATCTAGACGGGACTATATGGGAGTCCAGTTGCTTTATTTTTTTTTACGTCTGATTCATGTGTAAGGTTTAGATTTCCTTTCACCCCACCCACTAAGCAAAGGTCGCCGACGTTCACTAATGCGATATACATTGTTGTCCTTAAAAGGAAGTGACCCAATTATGTGTTTTTCAAACTTAAGAACATTATAAAAACAACTAGACCAGGAGCTCTTAGAAAGAGTTTGGATGTATAAAATATATTAGATACTTTAACAATACACAATCCTTTTCCTTGTGATGTAGTTTAAGTATTTAAGGTCCTGTTAACTAAGGGAGTTAAGAAATGGTACAATAATCAAATGGTCTAGTATATGGAACTGTTTTCTGGCATACAGAATGAATCATCATAATTGCATCTTGCTATAGAAATTAAGCCTTCAGTATTTACTAAAAGCAGCTACAGACCAAACTTACGTCTAACTGAAATATTCTGTGTATAAGAATACTTTTGACTCTAAGTAAGCTAGAGACTAATCGATTTACGTGATCTATTGTAAAACTTCGTAAACGATTTACTTGCACATTATGCATCACATGTGCCTCATTTGTGCCAATTCGTGATGAATTCGCCCGCAGAATATCTGTAAGCGAATACACGTTTCAAGTTCTACTCGCTTCCCACTATCTTATCTTATTTAATGATGCCACTCTGCCATTTATGCACGAAAAATGATGCTATTGAAAACACGGATTTACACCATTAGGTAGTCCTCTCATGCTCTCTCGAACTAGACCGCAGCCTCTAATGTATGTGCGACCTGACAGCTGTTACCTAGGTCAGTACTTCGTATGTTAGTGTCGGCTTAAACAAGAGTTGTAGCCCAGAACCGTGAAAGGTCCCAGTGGGCTGCTGCTACGTAGGAGCCCCACCAATGGATTTCGAGCCTTCTGAAATTTATTTTTGATCCTCTTGATGTGATATCTCCATCTCAGCCTTTGGTCAAACAACCATATAGTGCTGTAATATTTCTCAAGCATCTTTGACTTTGTGGAAAATTCCGCACAATAGTAGTATTTTCTTACAAAATTTTATTCTTTGAAAGCTCGGTTTCGTGTTATATAAAACACAACTTCAGGCCGGAATTTAAGTAAGTATTAAAAGTATTGAGTAATACATTTATTTAAATTTCGTGTTGAATAGAATTTTATGAGAAAGGGCCTTTTCCATCTCTACTCCTCCTATTTTAATATATTTCTACCTAACAAAAGCTGAAATAAGAACACTACAAATGTAATAGATTTGTTAATGCAATGTGATTCGTATAAGCACGTGAACTCTAAGAGACCAGGGATATATGTACTTAAACCGTAATGTTATAAGTTTATGTCTTTTTACTAGCGCTAGTAGATATGTCTTAATACTATAAGAGAAAGAAGAAGATTGGAAACGTAAAGAACTCGAAGAGTTTATATCCTCCCTAAAGGCGATCAAGCGAAAGAGAAATATCTGGAAAATCAAGTAAGACTCTATAGTGTGTTAAACGCTACTGAAAGATCGATAAGAAGTTTACGCCACCACTAAATTAAATATCAGAACAATATCATCTCGCCACAGTTTTCCTCGCATTGCTCCCATAATAGAGATATACTATTTATTTCTTATAGATTAGCGTTTTACTGGCAAGAACTCTCGTTTTATGTCGCACTGCAACACACGCATGCAGACAGGGGCGATAAGAGAAATCAATTTCTCCGCCGACTGAATCAATTCAAAATGTACAGGGAAAGAAAGGAGCACTGGGCCGTGCAAGATGTTCGAAAGTTGATTTTGGATATTCCAAGGAATCTGACTTAAAGCCAACGAAAAGTAGACATCGCATCCCGAAGCTTTCAAATCACTTCGCCCTGTCGGAGTTACATTTTCGACCTGATCCCGCTATAATTGAGTACCGGCTAGATATCTTCGAATTTTATACATTTTCAGTGACAGTATAAATCATTCCCGCTGTTTTACGATTGAATGTATTGGAAGTTTTTATGGCCCTTGCGTTGGATACGTTTAGGTTAATTCGCGAGTTTGGGAAAGGAAAATATTTAAAATATGATAAAGAAATCACCGATAAACTTGTAAATGTCATTTAGAGCTACATTTATTCTATAAAACTGAAACGCCGTAACGAGGTATACGCGGTTGGTGTGATAAATACCTGAGTTAAAGGAGATAACAATTGTTTTGCACTTTTAGTTCCATATACTTAGTCCAGCCATGTTTCAACTGTTTTAAGCCATCCAAAAAATAGGATTTGTTGAACTCCACTAAAGAGGCTTCCCTTTTTGCAATGACTCTTTCATTTGACGTAAATTGCTTTCCCCCAAGCTATTTTTTTTGTGTTTGGTGAATACGGCGGAACTTAGCTGAACTAGTTTTGCTATTGCAATTGCCGGTAAGTGAGGGTAGGGTACTTTTTTCTTCACTAGGTAAGGCCCTTTTCTCTTTACTTCAGTTCCCAATAAATCCCTATAGTACTGTTTCATGATTGACTTTCCTTCTCCAGATAATTAATATTATGCGCTAGAAATCCTAAAAAATTTTAATAACTGGAATAATTTTGATAATAACAATTGAGATGTCATAACGTTTTCTTTTTTTTATTTAATATTAAGACTATTTTTACATAAAATTACAACAGAATACGGATAATACAGATTTTTCCGAGGTTGGATATTAGCATGTGTTGACTAATATCCTTGTACATCCTAGCACAACCGTTGTTGAAGAGACAATAAGCTGCACGAACTGGGGTCCGAGGTTAATGAAATCAAACTATCCATCCATTGCACTTTAAAGTGTCCAGACGAACTTGCTCGATTTACTTGCGTGTCGAAAACCACATCACGAGATTTGCAGCGACCAGCTCTCCCAACTAACATCCTTCCCGCATTTATATATTCAGTAGACGCGACGGTCGAAGCTCTCGGTCAGTACAACTGCAACGGAATGCTTTCAAATCGAGATCCGGGGTAGTATTAGACGGCCAACTCTAATAGTAGTACTTACTCCGTAGTAGTACGTCAAGAATGATATGGGACCACTACTACTACGACTACTACCGTTAAAGCCGGGGAACGAATCTCTGCAATCTTGTTTATCCATTTGAATTGCATTACATATGAGGGGAGAATCTCTCTCGATCGGTCAACTTGTTCAGGCATAAAAGTGTCTGCTGGTGGTTTGACGATTGAGTTGTTTGCTCCAATTTATTCTCTTGCTAAACGTGGAAGTTGTGTTTCTAGACGACGTAAACTTCTTGCTGTTATAAAACCGTAAATGTAAAATGAAGTCTCCTCCTTGCATTTAACCTACAAAACGTAGTAGATCTTAGGATAACAACCAATTAGTTTACGAGAAGTAAATTGAAACAGCTCTTAGCGTACATGAGTAGAAAATATAAACAACAGCAGGGGCCTGTTGAGGCAGGCAACATGTAACTTTTATGCTAATGAACGGTTTTTACATTATTAAATAGTATTTTACCGGATTATAAATTAAAAATAGTATACTGCTTGCCACGAGAGCCGAGCCGATATTACTACGAATAAAAAAATCCAGTAAAGTATAAAATAGAAACCATTCCCTATTGTTTTGGGAAATTCTCTATTTGTTAGTTGAGGTTTAGGTATTGTATTTACGTTAGTTAAAATCGACATTTTAATTTTTTTAAAATGCTAACATACGCAAAAAATTGAATTAACTAGAGAACATTTTGGAATTATGACTTATTATGGTTTCAAAAAAGGTTTCAGTGCTTGTGAGTGGAAGGGATATTTAAATTCAACCGTTAGTGGAAAAGCGCCATCATTGGCTACAATTTAGCGATGATATAAAGACTTTGAACACGAAAAAAATTCTGTGCAGAAGAAGAATATAATTGAAAAGAATAACATAACCACGTACGCTGTAATCAACTCAAGATTAAATCTACAGCTGTTAAGCATACACTTGCATTTGAAAAGAATTGTCAGCCGTTTGGTGCCGCATCAATTTTCTGACTTCAGAAAGCAGAGCCTGTGAGAATTTGCTTTCAAACCTTAACTCTTTTGAAGGGTGATTCACACCAATCCTATTCTAAAATTGCGACAGGGAATGAAACATATACAAAAGGGTAGTGTATGGATCCATAAAGACGAAGAAACCCCAAGAATGACAAAAAAGCAGTGAGTTAGGAAAAAAGTTATGTATGCGGTATTCTTTAGAGGTTCAGTACAAAAAATAGATTCGTCAAAATGATATACCGAAAAAATGTGTTTAAAGTGTTTAGTAAGGTTTCTGAAGGATATTATGTAGCGCATAGTCTCATAGCGCAGCTCTCAGGATCTAATATTTGGTTAAAAAAATATAAAAGCCATAGCCCAAACCATTTCTAGCAGCGTTTTCCTTGACTTCCCTCTAACCTGCCTTCTACATTTCCTACTTTATCCACTTTTATAACTCTCGCATCCTTCCATAAGAATTCCGTTAGTGCAGTTTAAATCATTTATTCTTGTCGTTGGACTAATGCTCCATTTTCTCGATAGACATATTGGTTTATAGACCGATAAATTCGTTTCTTAATTTCGTTGTGTTTCAAGAACCTTGTAAAGCGTAATGTATGTGATTTATGGATTGAATTTGTCTGTATATTTTTCCTTCAGTTTTCTATTTTCTGTCAATTACATCTGCAAATAGTAACTTGTTCTACGTTCTCCACCTTTATTTTCAGTTTAGCATATCGCTCTTCGCTGCCAATTGCCGTTGCTTCTTTTTAATGTTTGGAATTTTTTTCTTCAGTGTTTCCATCCAGTTCCAAGCCATCCGGAGATGCACACGTTTCTAAATAGATAGATTGTAATTATATCCCAGTGTAAATTTCTCCATATTCTTTTAGCACGCTGCTATTACCTCACCCATCTCTTGTAATAAACTTTTTTAAAAATTTGTTTTACACATGTTTTTACGTGGTTTTCTGTTGTTTCATATAAAATTTTATTTTATATACTCTTTCACATTTTTTCTTCTATTTATTAATACACATCTAGATACCAGTTTTTTCTTTTACTTGTTTTGGACTAAACTGGTGTTCTAGAAGATTTTTTACATTTATTTTTTTACAATTTTTACAATTATTTTTACGCTTTCTCGTTATCTAATTTCTAGAATTCTAGTTTTAATGTCGTTGTTACTAAAGTTATTCTTCTATAACTTCGGCAGTAGTGACCCTTTGCTTGAAGCTTGAACATCTCATCATTAGAAGCAATTTAATAAAAACTTGGATCATTACTATTATTATAGTGCATGTCACGATAACTTTGATATTCCTCTCTGCACCCAGCTTTGTGTCTTTCGTAAACTACCACAACCTTTGAAGCAAAGAACACATTTTAAATTAATGTGGATAAAAATATTCTCTGTATCTTGAACCGATAGTAGTACATGCATATGAACCGTGCATATTTTCCGGAATATTTTACATTTTACGTAAACTATATGAAATTTTTACTGTTTTACCACGGTAAACTACTCTGTTATAGCTAAATCATTCTTAATAGTTTGCTCTGCACATACCAGGATCATGTGCGATGTCTGATATGTAACTGCAATAATGATTTCTGGAACAATTGCAATAATAATGAAGCATTAAATTAATTTAGGATACTTTTTAAAAAAATATATTTATTGCAATGTCCAAACAGATCTCTCTCTCTAGTTAAACACGATTTCTGCTGAAAATGAACCAAAACATATGCTTATCTGCAGTTAGTACAATGCTTATCTAGAATACGATTTCACTGAGGAACGTCCCATAGAATCGTTTCCTTTATTACCTTTTTTACTTCCTTCTTTTTGTGATATACCTATTGTTATATATAAATAAATATATTATTACTCTTTCTACGTAAATGCTTGTAACATCAACACTGAGCAACTGTTTCTTTATTTTCAGGAATGAAGCCCCGCATGAAAAATCACTTCCGAGCCCATCAGTTAAGCGTTTGGCTACGTTTGATTCCAGAACTGCATCGAGCGGGGATGGAAGATGTCGTCGCTAGACATAACCTCTTCCGCAATCACAACAACGCTGACCTATATGATGGAGCAGTTCGTCCAGATCCTCTCTCTCGCGTTAGTTACTATAATCCAACAATGGAACTGAATTATCGACAAAGACCGAATTCGAGTCTAGCCAGTTTAGAATCACCTACAACGATGGATACTATTGTAACTACATGTGTTAATGTCGTATCTCCGGGGGGTTACAACCATCAGTCGTTTCCAAACCAAAATTCTTCCACGGATACTTTGGCAAGCTTAGAGGCAGCTGGGTATGCTGCATACAGCACGGCACTTAGTGTAACAATTGCAATTGGTTGCTCCTTATTGATTTTGAACGTTTTAATATTCGCTGGTGTTTATTATCAGAGGGATAAAACGAGAATGGAAGTGAAATCTTTGCAACAGCAGCAAAGTAGAAACCAGGCCAATTTCGAAACGATATCTAAACACGGTCATTATCATATGGGACATTCCCAAAGTGGAAGCGTGATCGTAGACGTTGAACAGGATACTTCTGCGATGATCTTGGCAGCCAATACGCAAGATATGAATGCCCTATCGAAAGTGCAACAGCATTTATGCACTGCCAATATACCATTATCGAATATAAAAGCGCCGCCGCCAAGTCCGAATATAATGCAATCCAATTGTATGAGTTTACCTAAGAATTCCTCGATGTGCTCGCAAAATTACAGCGCCGGTTGCATGACCTTACCAAAGAACTCGACGCTAATGAACAACACAGCCTGCATCATCGCTGAAATGCAACAGCACGGCATCGTACAGCCACCAAACGGAAACGCCACCATGCACATGAATGTCCCCAAACCGCCGCCACCTCCTAGATCCAAAAGCCCGCCGGAAAGTCAACCGCTACTCTCAACCCAGCACAATAACACAAGTGGCAACAAGAGTAACATGAGAGTACCTCAGGCGGCGATGAGCGAGATGCGCGTGTGATAACATTAATATGATTTATGATTAAAGTTTAATTTGTGCTCAAGACAACCACCTATACATATTTAGTATTTATTGACACATACACAATGAAACGACTGAATCTACGTCCGGAACCTATACAATTTTACTATATTATACACAGAGTTCTCAGAGTACAGTATATTATTACTACTAATAATCATCGATTGATAATGAAGAAAAAGCTCCACGGCTATACTTTAATTGGCCTACAAATTCTAGTAAATGTAAAACAGGAGAAACAAAGAAAAAGAATTATTATAAATGTTTTTACGTGTAAGTGTTTAAACAAATTTTTCTACCAAATTTGTTCCCTCCCTTCGATGAATAGTATTTCGACAGAGCTATTTGACATCGTTAACTTTAATTCACTGACCATACTCAAGTATGACATTAAGAACAGATTAAGGTGTTTTTTATAGATCTACTAGCTTCAGACTTCAGACGATAAGATCTGTAATAACGTATTCTCCTAGGTATGAGAAAGGTCTCACGTGAAATACTGGTAAGTTAGAAAAAAGTACAGTTATTCACGAAAGTAATATGATGATTCGCTCTTTGTTTATAACTTTATGTGGTCTTCTCTAAACTACGTATCTTTGAATGAGATTCATCATGTCATAAATCAACAGCTCTAGGCGCGTCACCACTGAATTGTTAAGTGTTGAAAAAGAAGAAGCTATAAGACGCTGCATCTGTACTACAAAGTATTCTTAAATGCATAAGAATTTTTTGGTAAGAAATGTGAATCACTGCTCAGTATAGCGATGCAACTTTTCTATGAACGGATGCATATCAAACAAAGAAAGAAAAAGATTCCGGTTGATCTTTTATTTTCTTGTGCATGCCTTTCTGTATCAAGACATGGTGATGGGCTTACTCTGAGCCTGTTATCGTTCTTATATAAAACCAGATCCAACTAACATGGTCAAATGACTTTTTACCCTGATGATCCAGATCATTCGAAAATTTATGCCAATTTTCTTGATCGTAACACAAACTTTGATTAAGTGATGTTTTACGATTGTTAGTCTTCTTTACAATAATCGGGATGATATTAATAAAAGAATTCATTTCTATCCCCTGACGTATTTTTCTGTATAAAATTATTTTTTGTGCGTAAGATTGGTTTGTTGAAAGGAATATATTGCAAAGTTTTAAAAATTACTTTTCCTTGATTTGGTAACAATCCTCATGATTGTACTTCTTAGTGTTTTTCAGGTCTGTAATTATTCTTGCTGCTAGAGTAACACTTATACCATTTCCAATGAGAAGGTAGCGGGAAAGCTGAACGGATTTGATTACAGCGTGTCTCAATCTTTTTAATTAATTTTAAAATTGCCCCTATTGGGGAAACAGTAGAAGGTCAGAATTTTCTGATGACATAACAGACATCATGCATATATACAAGGTAATCAGTTATAAGTAGTGAACCTGACACTTACTTTATTATTTGAAATGGAATCTACTAATAGCCCAATATGTTACGGGTTTCATACGTCTACCTCCAATATATTTCGCGACACATAATTTTGTCCTTAATTCCTTAAATTCAGATACATCTATTTTCTTCAGAAAATCCAAAACACGAATATAATTTAGCGTAATTCTTTACAAGGTTAAATTACATACTTAGTCCTTTCAAAATATATAGAATGCTCTGTATCGAACACCAACTTTTACCAAATTCAAACACCAAACGTAAGAAGTATAATGTAAGACTCGTCTTTTGCTAGAAGTAGCTACTTAGACATAAGTTTTGAACCAGCAGTTAAGAACAGTAATATCAGTTTTATTTAGGATGTGTAAACTCATGACAACTGGGTAGTTGTCATGAGTTTAGTGTGAACTGAGCATCGACTCATACATGCTATAACTTCGCCCTGCCCATACAAATGTACACGCAAGTAGTATCGTAGCAATATGTTCTTTGTTTAACGCTGTTCGGTTTGCGACATCTATCCTTTCTCTGGCTTAACTAAACAAAAATTTTTCGATTGCTGTATAGTGCTATTCAAAAAAAATTACGTCTGTGTTAGATATTTGCATTTGATAAAGTTTGGTGTTCAATATTGTGCAGCCTATGTATTTGGAATGCGTTCTGTTCTAATACCATGTCCAGATAGAGGTAAGTATGCAATTTAATCTGGAAAAAATTTACGCTAGAGAGTACTTAAATTTTTCGAAGGAAATTGATTCTATTTAAATTTAGGCGATTGGGAATGAATTATAAATATCTGGAAAATACTATGTTGGTTTATTTCTAGAAGAGTAGACTTAAAAGTATTAATACATAGGGTGTTGTATTTAAAATAAGGTAGATACCTGGTACGCTACTTATCGTATATACCCAAATGTCTTTGAAACATACTTTATGAGGTCTATTACATCATCAGGAAATTTTAGCTTGCTGCTATTTGCGCAATAGACGTAATTTTACAATTCCAGAAGGTTGGGACATCTGTATATTGTATAGAGTGGCTTCTCTTCCACAAGCACGAAAAAGCTCTGATCGCCTATGAAAGGAGCGCCGAGAAACTACAACTTTGTGTGCTATGCCTGTCAAGTGTCATATGTACCAAAGTGTACATAAAAATTGAGCGCTTTGTAGAAAATAATGCAATTGTAAAGGTGACTGGAATTAATCTGATAAATTATTAGTTCATTCGTAGTAACGTTCACTTAGGATTCTAAATCCGTCTCCTTGTAATTATCTAACCTTGGCATTTGGTTTGACGTGGTTTTGAATTTTGCATATAACAACATAACCTCTCTTGAACTTGGGCGGGAAGCCGAAGCTCTTCGAGGGATAAATGGAAATACAAATTTTCGAGTGCCGTTCCGCCTATTATAAAAGGAACGTAAATAACCACACGCCGTAAGAGCTAACAGCGGTTACAGCACCTCCTTTGTTACTTATTTACTTGCCACTAATACTGATAAGGCGTTCATACACTTACTAGGGTTTAAAAAAAAAATGTAGCTCCTTTGGTTGTTGGTGACTATTTTTTATCGAAACTGTGTACATAGTTACAAAACATTATACGTCATCATTTGCACTTTTAGTTTAATGAAGGGTACATACCAAAGAAATTTATTTCATCATTGACGAAAATATATCATATTCTTATATCTAGGTCAAGCAGAAGGAGCTCTCTGAGGTGGATTTTCTAGTTTCCGGCTTCAGGCTAACTTTTGTGTTTAATTTCTGTCGAAATTTGAATAGAAAAGCATAGTCAATTTGCTATATGCGAGTTGGTGAAACTAATGCTATGCATTGGAATAACTATGAAAATAAGTTTGAAGATATCAAAGAAAAGAATCCAATGCCGCTTATATGCGTGAAGAAAAATGCTCACAATTTTGTAGTATGCGTATTACTGGTAATACCATTGGTTGCCATGTGGTCCTATTGGATTAAGTGAATAGTTCTGTCGAAGTACTAATAATATACTATTGGTTTAACTAATATTTGTGAAGATACTATGCAGGGTCTCAATTATACACTTTTCATTTTAAATTTATAAACAATTCTAATTTTTAGAAATAGCCTTTTAATTTTAATATTGGTGTAGTATTTGTTTTATGGTTCTTATCAAGGTTTTAGCTTAATCGTTAAGACTCTGTGGTTGTTACACCTTATCAGTTGTAAATATACGCTTTAACGAAATTTGTTATAACTAACTGCCACCACAATCTCTTAACGGAATTAGTTACACATTAAAACTTTTTTGTATTAAATAAATGCAAAAATTGTAGAAAAAACGTTTTATATTTTGTGCCAAAAAAACGGAACTCTTCTTAAAAATCGGATTTATTTTCGCCGAAATCAGATTTCCTCAAGATCTTAACTTATCAGAGAGTGTCTATTTATTACTAACCGAAGTATAAAGGACAATCTAACGAAAGCAGTTTAAGTGAGTTACTAATACATTGTACATAATATGATGTAATGAAAGGTAGTGGCGTTTCAAATTTCAACGAAAAATTAGTCGAAGAAAAACAAAACTGTACGAAACAAAAACAAACAAAATGAATCATAATAGTTAATTATCTACAAGGTATTTATATAGGATTGTATATATAAATATTAATAAACGAATATAATCTTTTTCGGTGAATTTTGGAACTAGTTGTCAAAAATGTAGTAACCCATTTTATTTCTCCATGGCTTGTGAAGGGGAACTAGCGAAACGGGTTACTGCATTTTGGACCTGTTAACAGATGTTTTAAATAATGTGGAATTAATTATTAATAAATAATTAATTAATATATTGATGTTGTTTTTTCCTTTTATGCTTTCAAACCTTGCAACGAAAATGTTTATATGTACGACGCTCTTGCTGGTTTCATTCAAAACTCTATTTATCCTGGGAAGTAAACTTTATTACCAGCTATACAGCAAACCGTTATATAACATTTTTCAACTTGACCTGCTTTATTCATCTTAAATCTAGCCACATCGTTCCTTGGTCATGAAACGCAGGTATTCGACCACTTTTTTATGTGTATCCATATACCGTTCATTAAACGAACGCTTATTCGTTGTAGACGTTTGACCGTAAAAAAATTCAATTTAAATAAGTGTCTATACAAGGACCTTTCACATGACTGACGCAAAGTGTAAATTGGATGCACCGAAGGATTGAATCGCTCCTTTTATTTTATTCGCTACTTTCCACCATTTTTGTCCTTCCGTATGTCGAAGTCTCCTATATCAGAAACCAATATGTATGGAAATACAGAAAGATTGAATCCCTTCGTGAAGGCTACGTTTAACTGGAAGCCATTGAAGCGTAGACACGTTTTAAAAGCATGTGTCCTTTTGCTCGAACTATTTCTTCGCTGATCCACTTGTATTTTAATGCTAAAACGGGTCAATTCGAATACTAATCAGTGTTTCGTTTCAGGTAGATATGGAAATCGTATTATGCGCAAGTCGACTGAATAGTTAAACTGTAAAGTCTTTCGGAGTACTACACAGCCATTGAATTCAAAATAAAAATTTTTCAGATGTATAAACGCAATTCCACTGGCTTTGGAAATAGCAATTTATTGCTTGGGATATTTCCTTAGCTAGCTGTGTACCGAGTGTAATTATAAAAAGTACTGGGTCGCTTATAAGGATTCGGTATTATATATTATACAAACAGCCCTTAAGAAAGCTTTTTGTCAAAATAATAAAAAAGTAAAGTATAAATGCCGATGTTTATGTAAAAACTAAATATAAATTATATCACTGAGATTGCTATATGTAACTTATTACTACAGGCTATACGAATAAATTATCCATTTTTGTGATCTAAGAAATTATATAGTTTTCTTCAGATTTATCATGTAGTAAGTTTACAAAAAAATTTTCAAAGCAACGATAAGCAGGTGATTCGCAGCAGCACGAATAACTGCCTCTATTAAAGTTATCAAGTTTCCGTGCCTAATCATCGTAGTGTGTAACGATACATACCTCCAACTTTTGAATTTCTCTTGCAATGCAATTATGAAATGTAGTTGTCCGATGATTATCACAAATAAATACCGAAACGTGCTCGCCAAATATCTTGATTTGCACATTTGCTCAGTAAAACAACAACAGAAAGGCCCGGTGAAAATTGAATCCAGCCCACGTACATGCCAAGGTTACCCGCCCCACATCCAACGTATGCCTACGTCCACGGTTGTGAAGGCACCGCAGGTTGAACCCAGGCCCAAGCAATCACCACGAAGACGAGTGCTGTATTTCTTGACTTGCATTCTGATTCCGAAAACACTTTAATTCTGACTATTTCGTGAGATAATAAAAACTCAATTACAGATTGTCCAAGTGTTTTTGAAAGTTTATGGTGAACACATGGAAATTTTCATTTTCGATAAGTTAACCAATTGGGCACATAACACTTTATACCAAGATTAAACTTTATTAAAAAATAATTTTTTAATGTAGCCGTAATGTTTGTATATTGTTTCAACTTTTTGGTTTTTAAGTAAATATATAAAACCAAAACTAGATAAGTAAACCTCGTTTATTGCTATAAATTATTCTTTACCACAAAAGTGAAATGTACGTGTCATGGTATGTAAATACATATCAATATTGAGCATCGTAATCTAATCTTCCAATATTGTTTGAATTTTTACAACAAATTTCAAAATGAATTTTGCAAGCAAGTTAATAAATCCCAACACAACAAAATAATAATATGAAAAAGTAGGTCCTGCGCTTTCCATTGGAATTTCTTCCTTCTTCGGAAGAAATTCTAATCGATCACAGCTAATATGCATACTTTGATAAAACAATAATAATTTTTCTTCAAACCAACATATTTATTTCCACCGTGTATAGTATTATGTTTGCTCTCAGGTCTTATAAACCTCCGTATTGCCTTACCACACTTTCAATTTCAAATACCCATATTTCATCCAAATAGGTTCATTTTTAAAGCTATGTTCTCATATTCTTCATATATTTCTCAAACATAAGACGATGTTAGGTAGTTCCATCAGGCCTACCCAAGGAATATCCATTCAACAGCGAAAGCGGATTCTTTTCAAAATAATTCGCAGGTAAAGTATCTTACAAAGGTTTCGTTCTATTTTACATTCCTATAAATTGAGCTGATAGTAATTTCTTTTGATACATTCTGTATATTACATTCCGAGTGGTTATTTCAGTTCTTCCACTAACAGCCAACAGTGGACATGGCTTTATTTTTCAAAAGGGTCCGTGCTGAATTCTTTGTGTACATTTGGCACCGTATGTAAACTAATACCAGTACTAAGACCAGTTGTAGGACGTCATAACGATAAAATACTTTAAACTTCAAATACAACTTGGGTAACAATAGATGACGCGTCTTCTTTTCCTCATCCACATCAAAAAATGCCTAGCAACAATAACCAAAAATTAATGCTAAAATAGCGTCTTCATCGTATTGATGAAATTATTTACGGAAAAAGCAATGCAATGAGAGAAAAACACACTATATACTGATATGTTTCTGCCTACTCGGCGTCATTAGCGCGTTCCGAAAGTATTTTTATTCCACCTTGTACCGTTATCACGATTTTTTGGTTATTGTTTTTAGGCATTTTTTGATATGATAAAAACGTTTTAGTTAAATGAATCACCAAAGTTATTGCATATTCACTATAATATGTTAAATTGAACTTGTTATTCTGTGATAACGATTCTTAGGTCTTAATTGCATAGAAGAAACCAACACAACTTTAATGTCGTTAACTGTGTTAACATTGAGTGTCTTTTATTAGATTACCTGGTTTTCCTTTAGCTCTTCTATTAGAAATCTCTTAAGCAATATTTCTATCTCTCGGTCACATAAGTTGCATTCGACGAAAGTAGGGGCGATGTTAATTTCTAATTTTTCTTCGCTCCGACACCTTTATTGATCTATCTGTTGGAATATTTACGGACTGCTCAGAAATACTTCAGATGTGGTAAGTTGTAGCATGACAAAGGAACATAAATACATATATATGTCCATGGTTGTTTCAGTAATTTCGTGTAAGTATTATGTTAAAAGCTTTTCGATAAATTACGATTCATGAAGAAGGAATTGGAGAAATGAAAAACTACCAGTGGTAAGTATTAAAATTTATTATGCTATGAACCATTACCGTAAAAAATCAATTCACTTAAGTGTTTCCCTCAAACTATACAATATTGAAAAAGGGTAGACTAAAATAGAGACCATTAAGTGCTTATCTTTGCTATAAAAAGGCACAAAGATAATGAAATACTGTCACTCTCGAAATACTGATTTTACTTTTAAGAACACCGCTTGCACGAGGTACACGAAATTAATAGTAGAAAAAATTATTTTCCTTATATTCTAGTATTACAATAATTGTATGTGTGTACATAATGCATATCTCATTGTAAAAGTATACATCTAACACCTTATTTAGTGAGAACCAAGAAATTATTGTCCTTAGTTTGTACTATTTGGTTATATGCCTTAAGAAATATTAAATACAAGCTTAGTAAATTACAAACCGCGCATTAATTACATTCTCTTCACAACAGTGCCTGTATCAGATCCTTCGGAAGGGGTTGACTCAGAGCTCGACTCCTTATTACTATTTTTTACTGATAAGAATTGCCCTTTTTTTGAATTTTGTCGTGCTAATACAGGTATACTGGATTGATTTGTTTCAGTTTTCTTGGTATTTTCATCATTCTCATGTTTTGTAGACGCCATCAAGATGTCATTTACAACAACTCGAGGACCCTTTGCTTTTGCAGGATCGCTAACTTGACGAGAGATCGTTGGCTTGATTATGACCTTCGGCTCACTTCTTTTGGTTGCCGGCAAGGCATCGGAAGACCCCGTCTTCTTTGGATTTAAATTATCATAAATTGGTTGGTTATTAAATGTGTAGGTATCGGCTGGCTTCAATGTAACCTTTCGGTTTTCCCTGGAAGGTATTAAGGGACCTACATACAAATTGTTGCAGGTCAATTCTGGTTCCTCGGGAAGTGGTGGTTCCTGTGCGATGGCAGGCGCTGATTGCATCAGGGGACTATAACCATTCTTAGCTAACGATGAAGAAATCCTTGGAGGAGGCGTTGGGGGGCACCTAATTGTATTTTTTCCGTTAGGAGAATTTGGCTGAGATAAAGATGGATTCTCTGGAATCGGTAAGAATAAGTGATTAGGCGCTGGCATTGATCTTCTTTTATGTGATGAGCTTTGTTTGTTTTCTCCTGGAAGATCGGGTAGAACTTTAGGAAAATTTCTTCTTTTAATAGTCTGTAGCGACTCTTCTGGTGTTAGCGGGGGTATATATTCGGACTCATCTCTAGAAGTAACATTGATATCTGGATCAAAAGTCTTCAGTTTTCTGCCAACTGTATTAAAACCATCAGATTTCCCATGCCCATGGTCTATTCTAATTATTGTTGGCTCATCAACTGGAGTTAACATAACATTAATACTGGTCAAGCTCTTTTGGGAAGGTGTACCTCCAGAATTAACACTGAATAAGTCATCCATTGTATTCGCTCTTATCAAAGGTTCTTCAATAACATCTGTGCCACTGTCAAAGCTGCAGTAATCTAAGGATTTACTCAATTCTATAGGTTGTTGTCGCATTACGCTGCTGCCTCTTCCAGCTGGCGTCGCGTCAACTGCCACTGATATTTTCTCTGTCTTTTTAGGTTTGTGCGCATGTACAGGAATCATACTTATTTTAGCAGCTTCTTTATTATTATCAACAGGACTTACAGGTCGTGTTGGGCTTTGACCTAAGGTAGAATTACTGCCTGCTGCCTTGAGATCTATGTCCATTATTTCTTTGCTAGTTTCTTCAGTTAGCTTGCCCTTCTTGCTGTTTTTGCTACGTTTACCTTCGGAGCTATTTTGTCGCCGAGTTTTCCTGAATAGTTTAGGACTGTATTTGTTAACGATCTCCTGCGCTATCCAGTCTCTTACTTTAGTGTGAGCATCTATAGTACTTGAAGATATCTGTCTTGTTAATTTTCGTCTGGACGAGGAACTTTCGTGTGTTCTTACAGCCTCGTACGTGTCATCACTTCTTGTTGATTTGCTCGTTATAATCTTCATTAAACTACAACCGTTCCCTACCGAAGCGATTTTGCCTACTTTCTCTGTACCTATTTCTAAGGCATCTATGTGATTCTCCATATTTCTCTTCAGATGAGTATTTCTTTTTCTTTTCGTTATGCATTTATGATACATGTAAAAAAACATTATAACATTAAAGAGCAAAAATAAAGCTCCAACTGTTATTAAGATATTGGTGGTGCTTTCGGCACTTTGGGGTGGCTGCGTAGTTGTAACTCGAACGCCAAAAGGCTGCTTGGGTTTCGTTGGTAGAAAGAAATGGGGTTTTGCTTCTGTTATTCTACTAGTATATTGATTTCTCTCGGTGGTAGTAAAAGATTGCTGTATGATCGGAGGAATATTTGGGAATGGCTCTTTTAAAGGAAACAGAGCTGGCGTTTCGTGTATAGTTCCTCTTGATTGTAAATTTGGAAATTCTTCATTCCAGTACTGCATTTTAGAGTGCCTGTAGTGATGCCTAACAGAGTGAGGATTATCTGCAATAAATTGTTTATTTCATTAGCTAATGTTAAATTGCTGATGAAGAAAGCTAAGTTTATTACCGAGGTGTAAATAACTTTCGCTTCTGATATCAAATTCTGGCCATACTGGTAACATCGTTCCATGCATATGGATGGGCAAAACGTTAGGATCTCTGGAAGTAATTAAGAAAATGTTAAGTGTAACATCATATACACTTTTACATTTTTGGATAGCCCCTGATTCCAAATATATTATCTTACATATAGACATTTTAAGTAACTAGTGGCTTTTTTGCTAAATAAAATATTCTGTGCTAGAATGCAAGGAGGCTACGATAATGATAGGTCAAAGAAAACTATTACTAATTCTTTGTTAGCTATTAATCTGTAAATTTTCTTTCTTTCTCTCTTTCTTTGTATCTCCAATAGTTATGGAAACAAGTTGTGGTCAAAATAAAATGGAAGACCCTATACAAACAAAAGTTTACACAAAATTCTCGTTAATTCTTAACGAATGAAGGTTAATGTAGAGGATTTGCTTGTTTATCTGACAGCCCCTTTTAACATTTAGTACCAATTGCGTCGCAATTGCAAATAATGGCTTTCGCAGAGTATATTGTACTTTATGTGGAACAGGTTCCAATTGTTCTGTAGGTAGCTTTAACACAGTTGTCCCAGAGTCGCAGGTAATACCCATTTAATCGGCTATATAAACTGATTTACTATATTTGCAAACTGTGGTGCGTTATTGCTCGCCTCCAGGTAGGAGATAATGTGAGCGAATGCCTGCCTAACACAGTTTGAATTGCCAATAGTCGACGCAGCACGTCAATACTTCAAACTACACGATCCAGCAACCTGTTTAGATCAGATCAGAGTATTCTTTGACGTGTGTTAGAACATCTATCGCATTTGATTTAGTGCCATAATCGCTATTATTATTATTAATCTTTACTTAGTACAATTTTGTGTTTCAGATAAGATATTTTGTAATGTAACGAAAATAAACCTATCGCCAGTGTCACCTGCCTTAAAGCAGACTAGTTTGTCAACTGATCTTTTCTTACGGTTCTGAATAACATAAATTTTAATCTTATATTACACCAAGCCACAGCTTTCTTCTGTTGTTGCACATTTTTGGTTAAATCTGAAACATCGGAAGTGGCTCCAGAAGCTTGAAAAAAAAAGTAAAATAAGAAAAGGTAATCACTCGTAACCTTCATACCAGACATTGGAATGTCATGAACATTTATTTTCAAGTGAACATTTATAAAACGTACAAGAATTCTAATTGGCTGAATTGTTTTTTAAATGTGTTCAAAAGTATCGTCATTGAATTTTAAACATTTTCTGCTTTTTTTACAAACAGCAATTGCTGCTCTGGGTGATCCATCCCATCAACTTTTATCTCGAATACTCCTCCTTTGAGTCAAATGTTTCCTAACCTAATCTGCGAAATGCTACAAAGTATAGAAGAACATCAATTAGTTGGTCTTGTTGGTCTTGCCATTTTGCATAAAAATTAAATGCAAGTCTCCTGCGCGATGCACCAAAATTGAACAATCATCGAAAAAATTGTGCTGAAAATGCATTTCGGCTGTTACGTAGTTATATTTCCTGCGACCATACATGGTAGTTGTGAGTATTATTGGTCCAAAGTTGAAGATTATGGGCGCGAATCAAACAAACGAGGCTTTTATTTAAGTTTCTTTGTTGTTTGCAAGAATAAGAAAACAAGTACATATCATTGTTCAACATCTTCTCCAGTTTTAAATATGCGTTTTACCACAGACGTAGAACCAATCGGGCACTCGCTTTATGGAATCCTATGTCCTCGGTGATTATATATTAAGTGCTACAATAACTTATACCAATTTTAGAACAAATTTTGGAAACTGTCAAGCGTTGGTCGGCCTCTGGAGAATCACAAATGACGCCTGTGCTTTGCTCCTTAATGCTCGTTTGTGGATAACGCTCGTAGCCTTCGTTTTCAATCACTTCACGACCTACCACGATTTCCTTATGCTAAGCAAACATGAGGCTTCGACAGGGTTTGATCTCTGATCCCAGCCGTCAGTCTCTGGAGAAATTCACCTTATTTTGCGTCCTCACGAGCGAGAAACCAAATAACGCTTTCAACATTACATATGGTTAACGTAATCTTCTGGTTTTATGTGATAAAGTACCGTAGAGGGTGTGGGTATGAGGCTCGTTTGTGGACTGAGCGGATTAATCTTGTCCATTTGAGCAGCAATTCTTCGTGAACTGATCGTCGGAGCATCTTCTACTAGAATGTTTTTACATCATCTAAATGTTGTTGCACATTTAGATGTTATGCTTGCACTGGCAAGCATTTTCGTCTCGCAGTTTGTTGAAAACTATGAAATACATTTAATCTCTAAGTTTTCTGACATAGAAGACTATTGACGATGTTCTTCAGTAGGAACTGTGGCATTCCTATTGATCAACTCCAAAACTATCTAGATCTTTTTGATAGTATTCACAATATAATGTAGTTTACTACGAAACTGCAAAACAACAATCAGTTATCTTCTTTGGATATCTTAAGTATCAATAATAATGGAAGGTTGGAGACCGACATGTACACGAAATCCCCAAATTCTGATAGATTACTCAATTACAGCGTGAATCATTCATTACATCAAAAAAGAAATTACTACAAACTTAAAACAGATAATTCTCAAGATAACTAACCCAAAATTTCATGGTAAAAACTTGTATTTACTTAGGGAAAGTCTGAAACAATAATTATCCTCTTTTTTATGTTATATTTTCAACACTTTTTTCCTCTTAACTTTGTAACATATCTCTTCTTAATTACTTCAGTTTGGTCACAATGATTAACAATTTCAGTTTACCTACAAAATGTATTAAAGTAAGTTTCAGATACAGTGATAAATAACGTAATTTAATAGTCTTAAATGTTTTGTAGCCCCGGAAAAGATGAGAGTTTCAACGGAACGTCAGTTGTAAACATCGCAATTTTTATTTCATCTTTGAACTACGTTCAGGAATTTTGCTATGACGTCATAATTAGAATCAAATACCGGATAACAACATTTCGGCTTTTCTTGATTAAGTTTTACGTGTTGAATATAACTGGTGCATTCCTGTCGATTTATCCTATATGTAAAGTATGTTTTTCCACCATCTTTTGATTACTTACACCGACTTGCAGTCTGGAAAGTATTTGTTGTGTTACAAGTAGAGCTGTGTGGTTTCTTTTTATTAACAGACAGCTTTCAGCATTTCAGCACTAGTTTCCACACTGTGTGTTACAAACCCTGTTGGCACAAGATGTAAATTGATAAACACAACTAACACGTGTACATTAACCGTTGTTATTGCAGCCAACTTTGCTAGGGTATCGGGTAATATAACTAATGTAGCTGGCGAATATAGAATTTAACTGTGTTACACCGCCACCGATAATTAATAGAGTATATCGATCGATTTTGTCTCTAAACTTTCCATCAAATTATTCCGAAGTATCTCTCGTCCAACAAATAACGCACCTAGAAATTTAGAATCAATTAACACAAATGAAAGGAGATATTGTCAAGTTTCTGCTGCAAGCAGCCGAGGAAGTATCTACGATTATTACGTAATTGATTGCTGGGATGTTGGGCGGTCGTGTCAGCGACGTGAAGAGATAATCTGGAATTAGTTCCATTCGAGCTCGCAAGCAATTAAAATGCTGAAATGTCTAGCTTCTGAATGGTGCGAAGTGGGCAAAATGTTGTTTACAGGTGGAAGGTTTAACTACACAAGGTAAATAACACGAACATACAAAGTTCAATCCTGTTCACGACAAATTCAACATGATTGTGTGATTTGTTGCAATCATTTTCTGTTTTCTTTTTTAGCTGATAGAAATTGGTTTTGATGCAAAGTTTGAGTATGTAAGCGACTCAGATAAATATAATACCGTGTTTCACATAGAGTTAAGTGTAATGTGTGCGGGATTTCACAATGCTAGATATACAGAATGTTCGGTATAACCCGTTTATTCTTCAAAGGCTACATTAAAATCTGATATATACCGTTGTATAAGTGTACATAGTAACTATCACTTTGTAACCCAAAAATATTATTACTCCCAGACTGTTGTATTAAAAAAAAATTAATAAATAGAATACCCTGTACAGGCTGTTCCCGTCTTCTGGATTTCTACAATTGTGCCCTATCGTGTAAATTGTAAGAGGCCAATAATTTCAGATGTTGTGGATACAACCTTCCAACAATATTTGTTGACATACAGGGCGATCAATAAATAGCGAACCAAGGACTTATTTTGCTGTTTAAATAAAACATCCTGTATTTTATTATCCTAATCTGGAAATAAATCAACGTAGTATGGGTTTCATATGTATATTTGTAGCAGATTTCCATTAAAATATTCAAATGCATTATAGTCCAAATCCTTACGAGATTAAATTACGTACTTGGTCCTATCTAGAGTTGGTACTAAGGCACCTTAGAAATATATATATGCTGCTCAATATTGAGCACGAATCTTTGCCAAGTTAAAATAACAGATACGTAACTTTTTAAACGACAATAGCTTTTTTTTTTCTCTCTAATATTAAAACTAAAAGAAACATTTATTGTTAAATGTGCATTCAATTAGTTTCTGGTGATAGAAGTGTTTGGTTACCATGTCAACAGTAAACAAAACGCCTGTATTCCGGAATGCAACAATTAGTGTGCCAAGAAAATTGTAGAATAAGCTTCACAAACAGCGACGAGGTGTCAGGAAGGAATTTCAAGAATTCACTGCGGACGAATTAAGTAGTAGGTAGCTATTAATTAATGCAAAAATTATAATTAAGATAATTAAGTATGTTGAGAGTGTATTTCAACTACGTTGCCAGTTGTCGTTCATTTTTTAGTTTATTTCTATTATATCATCATTTATTGTAGCCTGTATGAACTTTTGTTTTTTGCCTTGCTCCTTTTCGCCAAAAATATGCATTCATGAGAGAGAAGCTGTACATGCTTTATCAGAATATCAAAATTTCGTTGGAGAACGAACGTTATGAGTCCATTCATTGCTTATGCGTCGTGCAGCGCTTAGGCCCGCCTAACTTTTCCGCATTTACAAAGAGGCATAACAAGGAACGTACATATAAGGCATACGAGAACGTCGGGGTAGCATTCTTCGGCTATATTAACTAGTGTCTCCGTAGCAGCAGTTGTTCGAGCCCCTACAGCGTTTACTGGTAGCCTTAAGAATGCATAAGACATGCATATGAACGTTGCGAATTTAATGTACAAATAAACGTTGCGATACTAAAGACGCATTAAGGTAGCTAAATACCTCACACTTGTATTAGGTGGATTTGCAATTACACACAAATACAAGCGTTGAAAATTTAAGACACAGATATAAATGTTGTGAAATTATATGTACAGAGACACATTTATGCAAATATGTATAGAAACACGTATACAACAATGTACACAAACAAGTAAGGAAACCGCATTGTAAAATGTATATAATACTCAGGTATATGCATATTTCTGTATATAGATAAGAGGGAAGTCTCACATTAAAAAAAAAATTCTCATATCATTATAAGGGCAGCTATTAAATCTTTTAATATACACGCACTTCATTTCGAGAGCAGACGAATAGCGGCATTGTTTTTCAAACCAGGAGAACGTAACACATATTACAACTGGCTTTTTATATTCCCACGTCAGGAAAATAAGCGCATCCAGTGACATCAAGTGGTTTTAGCTGTGGACATCGTTAGTCAAGGTAACACATTTACATAAATGCATAACTGTTCTCCATCTAGGTTCGTCACTGCTACTATGTTTTGTTTACTACTGTCATCGTGACCAAGCTGTATTATATGTACACATATGTGTTTAAAATAACAGAATAAGTCCCTAGTTCGCGACTTGAAAAGTAGTTCATGTTATCAGAGACTTTTGGCTTTGTACTATTTACAAAATGGACGCAACTTTACAATTCCAGAAGGCTGGCGCACACTGTACTTGAAATGTCAATTTCTTAAACTTTTTATTCCAATAGCTTTCCTCAAATTTGCCAAATTACTTACCCATTGTATGCGAAATTGGCCCACAACGTCATAATAGTTTCGGAGAGTTCTTTCTCATCTTCAGTGTATCGATCTCGAAAATGAGGGTTGGCACTATCCAAAGGCACTCCGAATACGTAGGGCAGCTCATCGCCATGGGCACTCTTGTTACGCTAAATCATAAGAATATCAGTTAAAAAATAACAAAATGTTATTACATATTACATATTATATACTAATCTGGTAAAATATTCAAACGTCAATATCCCTTGCACTCTCTGTATATCCTTGTAATAGTTTGTACATTTTAAATTATATATATAAAACCGCAAAATTGATTAAGCCTATCATGGGTTGATTTGCCTATCCTATTAAATAAATTCAATAAAAATCAGTAATTATCGTTATAAATTGGGCAGCAATAATGTAAGTATCCCGTGCGATGGTACTAGTTCCACTGTTTGCTCTGTCAAATTTTATACCTATAGATTACACCGTGCATTAGATAGAAAACTATAAAACACTTTACGTTTCCGAAAAATACTTTTGAAACCTTTCCACCGAAATTACGTTACATTAGAGGGAAGTATGTACGACGAGTATTAAGGTCGATAACGTGCAATTTTGATGCATTTTATGGCAGTCTCACATAAAATGAAATCTCAAGAGCTTTCACAGTGCGCAGTTTTGCCCGACGGCTGCTGCCGTATAGCCTTTTGGGAATTATATATCCTCTAATGTTAAATTTGGAAAAGAATCATCAATGCATTTCCTACGTGAATGCATCGCAAGTTTTCACGTTTTATATTAGGCTTTTGCATTTTACGTTCTTATATATCCAGCAATACATTA
Source organism: Oryctes borbonicus (assembly GCA_902654985.2). Classification (NCBI taxonomy): domain Eukaryota; kingdom Metazoa; phylum Arthropoda; class Insecta; order Coleoptera; family Scarabaeidae; genus Oryctes; species Oryctes borbonicus. Next base: position 1,528,728 of record LR736859.1, on the reverse strand, counting down.
TGCTTCCAAAGACGTAATAGGCTTAACAGATATATTACATTAAGTGCTTCTCGTTAGCGCAATTAATTAGGGAAACTGGTTGAAATATGGTGTGCAGAAAATTTACAGACAACAGCTTCCTTGTCCAGTTCACTTATTTTTCACTCAAAGCACAAGTTAAGCCGAAGATTTCGTGGTCATCTGACCATAGAAAGGCTTAACAGTATTTGTCATATAATATCAAATATCTTGGCAACAATTATTTTCAGACTTTGGTACAATGTATACTCCTATAATAAACGAGATCCCCATAGTGAGCTGCAAATTTGGGACAACAAACAGTTTCTCTAAAATTTCCTGCAATATCCTACTTAATCATATCTGAATGTCTTTATAACACCAAGCATCCTTTCTGAATATTTGCAAATAGTAGTTAGATGTGCAGTTCCAATTAAAATACATTGCCATCAAGATAACACGCAATCTTCTAGCCAGCAGGACTTACCTACGGGTTTTGCCTAGGCATATAAAAAAACGGGAAAGCAATATTGCTTAAATTTATGGCAACATAAATTAAATGGTTCGAAAATTTCTTCTCGGCAAAGAACCCATTTAGAGTGTTACAAGATTGATGTAAGTAGTTGTCTTCACGAAACGTATTTAAATACGGACTTTATTTTTCGTAATTATTTCACCGATTCGTTAAGTTATCCTAAGTTGGAAAGAAAAACAACACTAAATTGATGACTGATTAATTGAAAACCTGTTTCAAACCATTAGTGCACTTATGGTCAACTTTTCATTTCATTTTTTGCACTAGCGAGTACTTCACGTTCACATGACAATATTTTCCATAAGTTTGGAACATCGTAGACTTGTTAGAATGTTAAGCTGTTTCTTAAACAGTAGTACCTTTACAGTTATCCATAAGCATTATATTGCTACATCTATTGTACAGTGGATAATAATACCCCATCAACATGGCTACAATTATAAGATACGCATGTGGTGAATTTTGAAAAGTTCTCTAATTCTAGTAATTACCAATAATCCAATTGTAGCTTTAGCCATTACATAAAATACTTCGATACGTTTACTTACGACTGGATTTCTTGAAGATGTAACGTGACCGAAGACATAAAAATAGGATTGGGAATTTAAAACGCTGTGATATCTGGCCATTCTTATCATGGGTGCTGCGGATCTGGCATCTGATAAAATGTCCAATAGTACATCCCTTGACTTCAGAACATCCCTTGTAGAATCCCTGTACTCAGCCGCGCTGTACCAATATTTATTCCGCGTGCGAATCTTACATATATTCGAGTTAAATTCGCAGAACGCGTTCATATAGTCTGTCAGTTCTCTCTCGAATTCTTCATCTAGCATTCCGTGGAGGAGATATACGGGGTTTAGTAAATTTATACTTTCTACTTCCGTAAGACCATACAAGAGTTCGTATCTGCAAATTGTAAATAAAATAAGTCGAGAAGAAAAACTTAATGCAAAAACAGATGTCGTTAATAGTCACTAATATAATATTTCCGAAATGATTCATTAATTATTGTAATACTATAGCAATTAAAGTCTGTTCTGTCCCGTTTTTCTTTCTTGTGAAAGAGAAAATTATTTAAACACAAAAAGGTAATAAGTACCTGATTATTAATATTTCCAGCATGTCTTCGCTCACGTAAATTTGTATACACCAAGTCAAACGACGAAGCGCTGTATAATCTTTTTATATAAAAATCATTTCAATCCACATCAGTATTTCTTTGTTTAAATATTTCAAAATACAAGCTAGATAGACCTTTCTAGGTCTAGCTAGCTTCACCTAGATCATGTCTCATGATCTCTTTGGTATATGGGTGAACTTATAGGTTTATGAGCAGTCAATCTCCCATTATAAGATCGCAAGTTGCAGAATAATACAAGTTGATGAAATCAGCTCCTAAGGCTTAATAGTAACCATAAAAGCTACCAAATAGAGAATAATGAGCCTCCATTAAACCCAAACCTGTCTGATACGCAAATGGCTCAAATGCAGGGATTGGAGTTGGTGCCCGCTGGTTGGTGCTTGGTTGCATTGAAGAAATGAAAAAAAAAAGAGGTTCATTATTGATGCATTCCTGACTATTCAAACAGTCAAGCAGTAATAAAGACAATCAATGTCGAAATCAGAAGTGGTTGCATTAACGCGCTAAAGAGACCGAATTAGGGCGATCCTGGTCTGTGTACCGTGGCATCGAACACAGGGTAGTTACAACAGCTATTGAACAATGGAGAAAAAGGAAACTCAAAGAATAGGTAAATTGCCAGAAAATTCGTACCTACATGTACACATATATACATGCACCACATGTATGCATATGTATATGCGATATGTTCTATCTTGGGACCAAGAACTAACAAAAATATTTGGATTTAGGTTCACCGATCCCTTTATGTTGTTTTTAACTAATTTGCTTCTTCAAATATTTCACTTTGCTTTGCATTTCGATTCAATACACGCCTGCAACAAAATATTATTATACAGACATTTCCCAAAAAGTTTTTATTAGGATGATCATCTTTTAAAATGTAATGGAAGAGCCTTTAAAGAAAAACAAGTCGATTGCATAGTAAGTACACAATTGGAGATAACTGTTGTTCAAAGCATTTCGCATGTAGAGTTCAAAGATTTTTAGAAGAAAACCCTTAAACACTTTTCGCCAATTGCCTTCTTACAACTAACCGTATGGTTAAAGCAGTGTAGGCAATATTTAAAATGTTAGGTATACTACTTCTGTGCCAATCTAAAGAAGAATTAAAAGAATGCACTTTGTCAAATATTTTGACCAGATTTTTGTTTCTAATTTCAAAGAAGTTGAATTGATTGTAACCGTTCCTCACTTGTAGCAGTTTTAAGACACTGATTTGGTATGCTCCACATTATCTACCAATTCTGCTATTCGCAAGTACCCCATTGATTCTTTAGGTATATGGACTTTGAACTTGGTCTAAAAGCTCCTTTGTTTGTAGTTTAGAAGAGTAGCTATTCTCCATTGGGTAGGATATCTGATATTCTAACGCTGTTAGAGCGATAATTAACTTTATGAATAATGTATATGTAGTGCCCATCATTTTTAGTTACAGAATTGCAATGCTTCGACATTGCACGAATGATACATTTTCATAGCTTTATTTCAACATATTCTTACTACAAATGTTAAGATTGAAGTTTTCATCACATGTTTAAAATAACGTAATGATTATACAAGAAAAATATTATCTACTCCACGCGGGTAAAATTGAATGAAACCGAAACTGGATTCCTACGTTCGCAGTCGTTAATAAAACTCGAAAACGTTGGCTTCGTACTAGTTACACAAAGAAAGTATATTTCTTTTTCTTAGAGTAGCCTGCCGATTCGAGGATACTCTTATTGTCTGCAGGTATTTGTATATAAGTATATTTATTCTACCTGTGAAATAAATCGGTGTAATTCGTCATGAGTTTCTCGGGTTCGTTTGGAATTACGAAACTGTCCACGACGGGTCCAAATCTCGTGATATACGGCGGCGAGGAAGCCCCGACGGCCCCTTTAATTTCCCGTAGCCTTTTCTTCCTCAGACACGCCTTTAATGCCTCGTCTTCACTGGAACAGTTCACCGAATGAACTATTCCGTAAGTGACGTTCCTGGATTTAGTAGCCAAAGCCCAGTCAGACAGCGCCGTGCCTCCCATCAAAATCGCTCTCTTAAATAATTCTGGAAATAAATTGAGATTAAGTTATACCGTAACTATTAGGTCTGTACTCAGATGATGACAGTAAATATTTTGGTAGCGAATATTACTTTTATGCGGCACCATTCGGGAACACTTTTTATTTACTCTGATTTTTGCTATTATACCTATTTTATCTTATTCGTATCACGTATTACTTGATACTTAATTAACTAATATTTACCTTTATTTTGAATGTGACAGCTCTTCGCTTTCAATATACTTTTATTATTTGGCAGCATTCCTCATTTATTGGCAAAATGGGTGCCAGTGATGCAAAAGTTTCTATATATGTACTACAAATTCTTAAGTAAGTTTTAATATAATTTAATCTACTACAGGCAATTCAAATGTTTTTCGCATACAAAAAGCAAATATTGTTTATTGATCGAAGTAATCACCCTTGAGAAAATAACGTAAATAACGAAGAAAATGCAGTTGATGCAATGTAGGACAACTCATACTCTGAGTATTGGACGCATTTCAGCTTTGTATGGTGTACATCGTGAACTGTTACACCTCTACCACATCCACCGCGTCCATACACTACAAGTGGCAAATTACGGTCCGAGTGTAGAGTTCCATACTTGGTTATTACAAAAATTGCCGAGATTGAAATCCGGTATTTTTTACTAGAATATCGTGGACAGATGAGGCCCAATTTACTAGGGTTTGTATTAGTAGCACTCACAATTACTATTTATTTCCAAATTTAGCTGTTAGGCAATCGCGATTACATCACCATTTTCAGTGTAAATGCTTGGCATGATATCTTTAACGGAAACTGTTTGAATTAGAAGACTAATTGCAAAACAGCATCTAGCTTTTCTATATGAAATGCTTTTTGAAAAAATCGAACATACTGCGGTGCTTGATCCTCAACAAATATTGTTTCAATATGACGGTGATCCAGCTTGCTACGGTAGACGCGTGATTTGATGGCTGAATGCACATTTTCCCGAACGACAGAATGGTCGTAGAGGTTTGGCTCCCAAGATCTCGCTTGTTCTTTGTTTTTTTTTTTAGTTATCTATTTTTCTAATTATCCATTTTTAAAGTCTCAGCTAGGCAGAGCTAAAAGAAATTTGCATCTTTAACCGCAATGCAAGAACCAGATACATTTAACAATTGACGGGAATTTAGGTAAAACCGTATATATTGAGAAGTTTCCACGTTCCGATGTCCATATTTATTCATATGCGTTGAAATAAATAAATTTTTGCCCAGACAACTTCATAAATAAAACCTGTAAGAAAATGTTGAGGTTCTTCAACATTTTGAATTTTTTTTGTTTTCTGTTGTAGTAGGTAAAATACAAAGCCCGAGCAAGAAATTCAAAATATTTATTAAACCAATAACGTTTATTGATAAGAAGTACATAGATTCCTTCTCTTGCTATTATTAGTATCAATATACATTTTGCATCAAAAACTTACAAGGAGAGGTATCCAACCCACATTTCCAGAATTTTATTAAACTTGAGTGGTTTATAACTATGTAAAGTACTGCTTGCCGTTTCTGCTGAGAAATGGTTTTGGAGAGTGAAATCGAGTTTTCTGCGTTTCTCATTATTTTCTATTGAATGCTAAGGTTATCGATACGATTCAACAATAAAAGGATATATTCTTTTAATAGATTCACTATTTTAATTCAAAATCAAAAGTACAAAATAAAGCGAAGCAAGTAATAAACGAAAAATTGAGTCGTTTTGGAAAGTAGCCAGGTTGAGAGAATTCAAAATTCTTGCATATCCTCGCTGTTCAAAGCTGGTCCCAAGTATATACGACAAGCTTATTTTAGTCAACACCATCATCCATGCATAGGGTGCTAAAGAAATTTTGTTGCAAAATTGTTGTTCTAACTGTCAGAACAATTTCCCAGTAAAATAGAAACAATAATTTATTATCTTCCTGGCTTTATACTTATCCTAAGAAAATTCAAATAACGCACAGGTACTTACGTTTATTTTCTGGTAGCACCATTGGCGAAAGTGTTAGAAGACTAATACATGCAGCGCCAGTGCCATGGCCAAACATGGTAACTCGATCTGGATCCCCTCCGAACTCACGAATATTTTCTCTTATCCACATCAGAGCTGCTATTTGGTCAATTAATCCAAAGTTGGTCTTGGAGTCCATTAAAAAGCCAGCTTTTAGGAAACCTATGGATTATATGAACACACTTGAATAGATACCGCATTACGTTTCGGAATAAGTGCAAATAAGCGAACGTCTCTCTTAAGAAAGAATATCTACATCTAAATGTTAGGAAATTACAGTATAGTTTATGGTATTGAGGGAGATGTCCCGGAAGTTAACATGGAATTTATCGCAACGGCTAGTCAAGTAATGGGCCTTTTATAGACAGTGTAATCTTCTCCGTAATGGAACTAATAAAAAACGAAACATTACGTACGATGAAAGCTTGTATATTTCAAAAGGAGTGTAATTTTATAGGCACATTCAGTCTCTTTTACTTACGAATGTAGGTTTTATGTTTCAGGTAAAGCGGTGATTTACAGTGCTGTTTTATTAAGTATATCAAGGGTTATTAGCTGCTCTGATAGAGTTGTAACGGAAATAAAGCACGCCAATTATTATTTCTTAAGATTTCTTGTTATTACATGTGATATATCGCTCAGCTAAAATATGGTAAATGAGCATCTAAATTGAAATACTGATAATAATTTCTTAAAAAAATTATACAAGTACAAGTACAAGTTAATTAGTACATGGTGGATGGTCAGAAATATTGCTTCGTTTTCCATTATTTTTACTGTTTTGCAGATGAACGTTGAAAATATGCTCACTGAGAAGGAAGAATGGAAATATGCCAATGGACGTACGGAACGACGATCGATATGGCTGCCAGTAATGTTCAATTGTTTTTCATTGATATTTACAAATTTCTGATTTCCTTTTCGAAAGGTACGCATATTCTGCAGATTATAGAATACACAGGAACCAAACGGTGATTTGCTAGGGAAAATCAACGCCTGTGTAAATTAAGCTAAAATTAATGACGTGGCCACGATTTTAGGTAACATAGGACAAAAATAAGGCACAGATGGACACATTAATCTAAAAATTGAAACAAACTCAGTCTGGCGGTGTCAAACTCAATACGGCACCGACTACACCGTTAGATAGAAGATCGGAGGTAGCCTTGAAAATGTGCTTTTAGTTTTTATTTACAAGGCCAAATGAAGGTGCTGGAGATAAAAGGAGAAAACGTGCTTCTTTCGTTTTTTAATAAAATTTCGAACGTCCTTTGTCACAGGTCCATCTTATCAAATACAAAATTTAACAACTTTGATAGATTTACCCTCTATTGCAAATAATAAACGAGATTTCCATGGTGAGGGTTAAAAAAGAATCATCCCGTATATTGACTAAACTTCGTAATTCCCCTCATTCTACGAACGGGATCTTTGTGTACAAAACTAAAACTACGTAAAAAACAATAAGTATTATTGTTCTTCACCTATTATACTTAAAATTTATAAATAGTTGATAATGGAATAGAATTCTGATTAGCAGGTGTTATATCTTTACTTCTACAGTTATCGTCTAACGACATGCGGGTGTAATATTACAGCCAATGTAGGATACGCTCCAGTGATTTGTACTTTTCTGTTTTTGCAACCTGTTCATACCAGCTTATGAATTCTGTTATCAGTTCAATTCGCTTCAACTGTAAATATACCATCCAATACACTTTCGAATTTGTTTGTTTAATTCTGGGCATGATGATTATGATACTCAACAATATCCTTTTTTGCTTAAATGTAATTAATAATTGTAAATACATTACAGAGGGTTTGTGGACACGAGATTAACCATTTTTAAATCAAGCAATTAACGAAACAAATATTAATGCTCCTGAAATGAGTTGTTTAAATACGCGAACTTTTACCGGATACCCGAGCGAGGAGGGACCAAATTGTCTGTTTGGCCAAGTCAAATCGTTTCCTCCCTAGAGAAACGACGTGGCAGAGCGACGGTGGTCTTGAACAATAAACGCTGTAATTTTATTACACGCGACTCCTATGCGGGGGAATAGAAGAGATGACGGTAATTCTCAATTTACAATGATATAAAAAGATCAAGTGGGCCGAGTGTACGAGTCGGCGAAAGTGTTCGGGCTTACGCGACCGCAAAATATAAATTTCCCTCCGCGGAAATCAAGCTCGAAACCGGAAAAACACATTTACTACAACAACAAAGAAAATTCTGTCGCTTGCTCCTGCCGTTACTACTTCTGCGACCCCACCGAAAAAAGATGAAATCTCGCGACCGTATATATTGCGACCATAAAAGTGACAGGTTTTGGTCGAATCCTCTCCGCAATAATCTCATCTCTGTCTCTCATCTGCTAAGCGAATACATTCACAAATAGGGCATGCACGTAGACACATTGGAAGACCAGTACGTATGAAATAACACTGCGAGCGAAACGGACACAATCTATATTATTCCGCATTTTTCCCACGGGACTATCGTCCTGCTAAACTCTGTACGTGTCCTATACCGAACACGAAATTATTGTTCCACTCGATATCGTTTAAGTGGTAATTTAGTGTGAGCCATTCCACCGACACTATCCATAACGGGCTCAATTTTTTCTTGGATCCCCAAGTAGAATTTTATGAACTTTTCTTATAAACGCGGGTCAACTTTCAATATGCTTTTTTACATTTTATGGTGTTGTTTTGATGTACAAAAATTTATTGCCATGCATATAAAAGAACCAAGGGAGATAGCTTTTCCGAAAGCTTTTAGTACTTGAAGTCCGTTCCGAGAACATATAGCGATTTATAGATGACTAGCTCTAGAATATAATCTTTTTTTTAATATTATGGTGGGGGCAGTATGACGAGACCACGCCTTGCATCAGACTATTCTCTTCATTTTGGCGTGCCTATTACTAATAATTCTTTTTGAAGTCATGGTCGCTGATTATCCGGATCGTGTCGCTATCCTTGATCCCCATGCAGCCGATTACTTTCCCACCATCGCAAAATACGAGACTGGAGGAAGTGGAGAGATACCGCCATCAGGCTGTTCAGCTGTCACCTCCTAGAAAGTTACTAGTGTCCACGATAAGATCCGTTATAATCCCCAGAGTAGCAGGTATGGAAAGCAGGTAAAGAAAAGCCAAAAATTTCAAGATAAGTTCCTGTTCCATTAGAAGGATTGTTCATTCTGACCACAACGTATTTTCGTACAACTATTAAAAGGCATTAGCTCATGGAGAGGAATAAGGGTGTAAAGGACTTCTGGAACACATCCGCACTGGTGAACACTCTAAACTCTAGACATCCTATTGTCATCGAAAACGGAGTCAATGCTAATGCACGCCTCTACAAGGAGATTCTGGAGAAGCAGGTAACCCGTTTCGCCACTACAAAAATATCAATTTGGCCTTCCAGCTAGTCAGTGCATTTGCCAATAAGACAAGAATCGTCTAACCATTCCTCCAGATCCACATCTCCTTATTCATCCTTACCGCGAAATAGTCCCCAGATTTGCTTGAACTGAACCCCACCCGAGACACGCCTTCCCAAGGCATAGGCTGATATTTATCAAAACTGTCTGCTCACCATTGTATCTTCACACCCTAATCATCTGTAGGCTGTCATTGGTCATATTTTATTTGTTTTACAAAGCTTCCCTTTTCGCAATTGGGAAAAACTTCCTTAATTTCAATTTTCAAAACAATAGCAAAAGTAATACTAGTAGTAGCAATAACAATAATAGAAGAATAATTATATAGTTCAAAAATAAACAGGACTGCATAACGTAATAACCAATAAACAGCAACGGTTCCCTTCAAGTATCGGTTGTGGTTGCAGCTTTTGGCGGTCTCGAACGTTCATCGTCAAACAAGCCGGTACGATCTCCTTTAATTTATGGCGTTGTCCCCATGAATAGCATACATCGCGGCCTTTCAAATGTAAACATTAAAGGATGGTCCGATATTCGATTTCTTCAATTTTTAACATCGTCAGACAGAAACAACTGAGTGTCATGACTGAACCTTCCAATAGAATTTTTCAAAACTTGCGGAATTATATTATCGACAGGTAGCGCCATCTTCACGTTGAGACTTGAAACTTTTAAGACTACCATCGTATTACGAGCTTTATTGAAGATAAAATAGCATTAACATTTGTTAGCGTTGGGTGAAGCCACGATCACTGAAGCCTTCAAAAATATTTTAAAACCGTTCTTCGGAAACTTTACTATGATCGTAAAAGTTATGGTGTCTTATTTCTAAAATAAACCATGTTAAACCTAAACTTACCTAGGATACCTAAACGGAAGTTCAGAGTGATTACAATAACTTTACCAAAAGCTGCAAGAACACTTCCATCATACGCATTTCCAGTATTCCACTCATACGATTCACCATGAACAAAAACCATGACAGGGTATTTGAGAGTTGTTCTATCACCTGAAACAATATTTTCATATTTTAGATTAGCTATTCCCATATTTCTAGTCGCAAAATTGTTTTGATAGAAAAGAAAGCTTAATGACGACGACACATAAATTACAATCTAAATTTGGACGCACGTAATCACTTAGAGTAAAAAAGAAATGTTTACAAACATATATGCCAGATCAAGTCTGAAAATGGAAACAAGAACAACACGGAAAAAAAGAAGACATCATTTCCTAGGGAAACATTCATTATACCGACCAGAAAACGCGAAAGACAGCGGAGAAAAAGGAGACGGCAACGCGAACTTTATTTCAAAAATGGGAGATTTATGGGGAACGGTTTTATAGTTAGACTGGTCCGTGTGTGCCATCTTTTATATCTCGCATAAATTTGAATAGGGTATATTTGATTTGAAACAGAAGTGCACTCGATACGTATGGACCACCGGAATTTAAACTGAGGTAATGTTCCAATAAACATTTCCAGCTATCGTTTACTTTTGCCTTTTCAGTTTACGGTAAAATCGATACGGGTTTAGATTCTAAGCTATTGTATCTACTTTTAGTGGATAAGTTAATTGTAGGAACTTTACAGCGTGTCCACTTAATGCGTGGGCTGATGGTAATTTCCTCCGTAAGTAATTTACAAAGAAGATAGATAGACGGGAAGATATTCATAGATACATAACATAGAGTTAAAGTTACAACAAGGTGTTCAATTTCCTCACACATTCATCGGTTTTTCTTAAAAAAAAATTAAATAACAAGAACTGAGGTTGGTAAAGATACCGACGGCTAATCTACAGAATCCGGTTAATATAAAATTCGAATTACCGCTCTGGAATGTAAGGCTTTTAAGGTACATTCGCTGTTGGGGATATAGGTGCATTTCGCGAATGTTTCATATTAACTCAAGTTTCTCAAAAACGAAGATGAATGGGTGGAGGAAATATCGAAGAAACCTGTACCGAATTAAAGAAAGGCCAAAAGCCTTCCAACCAAGGAATCAACCTATATCGAGCGCCTATATCTTGTTACAACTTTGCAATAGATCACGGCATAAAAGTCAACATTAGACAAAAACAACATTAAGAGTTAGAATAACAATTAATTATAGTGGTATTTCGCAGGTGTATACAAGAAAATGACTGGTACTTTTGATTGTTTTATAATCTAAGTAAGTTTTATTAAAATTTCGTTATTATTATTACTGTTAAGTTAATACATAATGAGGTTCCTGTCTAAATGATTCAAATTGATATTTTAACTGAGCTTTATTTTAAGTATGGAATTACTAATTACTTAAACCTAGCAAAGTTTTCTACGGGTATTTTTTTAAGTATTCAAGAACAAGTTACAAACTTAGTTAGGTACTTTTTAATATTGAAGTATGTGTATCAAATATAGATGATTTTTCGAAATACACGTGGATCACCCTACCAAGTCAATAGGAAATGATTCCAAATGGTTTGCACTGAAAGTCTAACAGCGGTAGGGTAGAATTTGAAAGGAAAACATTTTAGAAAGCTTTCTTAAATCTTAACTGTAATTTTTTACAGTAGTTTAGTAGTTTAGTATTATGTACTGTCAAAAAAGAATCAACGTTTCAAACCAATAACCAAGAAACGGGATTCTCTATAACAGAAAAATAGTTTGAAAGTGGTTTATGTAGTATAGCCCCTAAATCGGTATTATTCGAGAAAATTCGAAACATATTTTTTTCATCTGCCATTGCATACTTACTTCTTGGGGCAAACCTACGGATATATGCTTCTGATACGTTACAGGAATTGTACAACTCCTTTTTCATTTTTGTTCAGTTAAAAATATGAGGAAACGCAAGGACACATTTACTAAATAAGAACCAGGTATATTCATTACACGATTAGGGATACAAAACGTATCTGCCAGCATATTCATAGCTACAGCTTCATGAATAATAATATCGCACTATTTCTTGCCTTATTGAAAGAAGTACTCTTAATGATTAAGGGCTGCAAGAATTTTCTCGCAAGTTTGATAAGCTACTAAGGAAATTCTTTTAGCAGTGCTCTGAGAACTGGCTTGGTACGGTATAGAAATGTTTCCGTTATTGATTCGGGAAGTACCATCTAGATAATCTTTCAGCAGTTTAGATGAGTAAGTTACAAATAACCATAAAAATTTTATGTTCACGCTCCCTTTCTTTGCTAGCTTGTCACGTAGGAAAACCCGCGAACTTTCAAATGGTAGAACTTGAATTATCCTTGGTCTTAAGATAAACTTGGAATACCCTGAAATTATCGCAAAAGATTACTTACCTCCATATACATACAAACATCACACACATCCATAAACACACATACAAACGCATACACAAACACACACTATATTTGCATGTATATTTAATGTCGGTACGTCGTATTTAACAGTAAATTCTTATGGTGACCTAATAAAGCTCCCACAACGTTAAAAAATAGAAAATAATACTAGGAATTGCAGCCGATCGAAATAGAAGTGTCCCTTTTGTTAAGTTCCAAGCACTCGCAAATTTCAAATCAAAGAAAAACAATTAAATTAGCAAACTTTTTCTATGAATTCAAACGCTGTGGAATATACGTTTACAAACAAGAGAACATCGGTTTAACATCGCCAATGATTATAAAACATTTAAACTTAACACATATAATTTAAAATATAATGTTTAAAAAGGTTGTAGAGTGACAGCAACGGAATGATTTGAAGGGTGTGGATATAATAGAATGTACTAAATTATATAATAAAGATATCGGAATCTTCTGTGATTATCATGAAAGCTATGGTAGGAAATATTCAAAATTCTATTCTTAAGTGATCTAAAGGTGTCAAATTTCACGCTGGTAGGATGACTTGAATGGTTGAGGTTGATGTACTTACCGGAAAAAGTCGGTTTTGTATGCCGATGTAATATATTTTGATTATTCAAACGAATGACCTTAGCGTCCAAGAAGAGAACGGAGTTATTAGACTCCAACCTTACAGTAAATTGTGGGTGGTTATTAAAACCATTGAAAGCCTTCAAAATAGAGTAAACAGCGGCCGCAGTGATTGAGCAAATAATGTCATCGGCATATTTATATAAAAACCGCAGTTCGAAGGGTAAATGGGAAGAGACTGTTCCAGTAAGTGGTCCATCACAAGTAGACCCAAAGTCGGGCTTAAAGGACTTCCCATTGGAGTACCAAATATTTGTTTATAGATCTTAACCGCGCATTTGTGTAAAAACAACAAATAACACTGTTAATCTCAGAACTGACATAGGATTTCTTAACATAGACGAGACTGCAGTAACCCAGCTAATAATACAGCACTTTCTACACACTAGGCTGACTTCTACCAATAACTTTGACCTCGGAAATATTACAACATTTAGTCACCATCAGAATTACTTTTTATGATGTTCCATATAAAAACAACAAATAACAGGGCTAAATTGAGAACGGGCATAAGTAACTTGAGTGACATTTACAGTTATCTATTTAGTATATTATTGATTTCAAATATAAGGGTCGATAGATTCCTTAAATTACAAATTATGATGCTTGTGGACTGGACACACTTTGCCTTGCTGAAATTAAGTATCAATCAATTTCCGTTCCTGTTATCATAGACAACAGAAGAGGGAATGATTATAAAATGAAAAAGGCATAAAGCTGAAAGTAGAAGGTTTCTAGTGCCGTCTTTACTTTTGAATACATTACCGATTCGAAAGAAAACTTCAATTTATTATTGTAGCTTATGCTTTTCGTATTCGTTTCAACCATTTAGACTGTAGCAAGGCGCCCGGAGATTTTCTGTAGTGAGACGGATTTTTAACATCATCCCGAGCGAGACCGTTTTTTAATACTAATATATCGCGTATCCTGTGTTGCATTCCATTATTTCAATGAGCTTTTCTCGAATCAAAGCTGAAGTAAACAACCGAAGTAAATGGATGAACAGTAGTCTAGTCGAGTGATAAATGTGTTTGACAAAAATTCATATATCAAGATTAAAGTATTTTAAGGAAGATTTGCAAGACATTCGTTCATTGTAGTTGGTCCTATTGCATAAATAAGCAATTGTGCAAATTTATCTCTTAGGAAATAATACTTTTGTACAATATTCCACATTTATTTGCGCTGCGCTCTTTTGTGTATTTGAAAAAAAAATATATTGCTAATTGTGGCATACGGCAAAATTGCATTACTTTCTAGAAATTTTACTTAATTGGTGTTTTAAGATTATTGCAGTTTCCAAATACTCCTCTAAATGTTAGTTAACCCTATATGAGGGTGGCTCTCTACTTTACTCTTACATAGAAACCAGGATCTAAGTTAGCAATAAACTGCGCACAACCAGAGACAAGTATTAGTTGTTAGAATATAGTTGTGGCAAAAGCGTCTTGTGTTATTGTACTCTTTACTTTATTATTAATTTTCTTCTTGCCAGTAAATACACGAGGGTAATCCCAAAAGTAAGGCCTTCAAAGCTGGAGCGAAACTGTTTGTGAGGATGTGTTATATGTGTTGCTTCCTCCACTCCCAACCTGCACGTATCTCGCTGGAACGTTCTTAGTTTAATAGTTATTTGTTGTGTAGCTCTTGCTTGGCGTTACCACCGAGTACGAAGTTTGCTCACTTGTTGGACTTTCTAGTATAAAAGGCGTTAAACGGATTAAATTCATCGCCAATAGGCGGAACTGCAGAGCGAGTCATTCATAGATGTCAAATTTTGACGGCAAGTTGCCGCAAGTTATAGAAGATCACCAACAGCAGCGAGTTGACTCTTCCCGTGATTTCTTCGTCGCTCTGTAAAGGAATAGAGAACAAAGGTTTTGGTTTGGCTGGCGCATTCCAATTTAGACCTGAGACCAAACAACAATTATGTGAGCTTCAGCATTCATCTGTATCCAAGCCCCAGAAATTCAATTGGTAAAATCAAGGCTACTGTGTTTTGGGATTGAAAGGCGGTACTCTTTTAGTCGACTTCATGGTATCTAGGACCATAGTAAATGCCGACAGGTATTGCGAGTAACTAAAAAACCCAACTATCTAGTAATGGTAAATGTACAAAATCTCAGCTTACCAGCTTCTTAGAAATGACGATAGGTCACTCATGCCTAGTAGATTTTGCGAATATAATGGAATTTTAAGTAAGTTGCATAATCCTACAGTGCGTATAATTGCTTAAATTAATTTTCAAATTAAGTAAGTTATTGTAATAGAAGATAATACTGCAATATGCAGTTTTGAATTTAAAAAGTCAAACTAATGGGTTTATTTAAAACCACGCTGTTCTCAGAGCGATTTGTTTTGATCTCATCTCAAGGGAGTACATAATATTGGCGATGATAATTAAAATATTAGCATATTGACAGTGGCGAAAATTATTCGTATAAATGAAAATTGGAGTAGCGAGGGAAGATTTCTTTGGGGAATAGCAAATTCAAAGGGATACTGTGCATAAATTAATTAATGTATTTAAAACAAGCAAACCAAAACGTGTATGTACGTATTGCAATGTTTTATGCGGGGAAATTTTATCCCTTTCGGAAATTATTTGGATGAAATGGAGGATCGTGAAATTCGGGCGTGTCTCTAAAACACTCCTTCGGCAATTTTAGAATGGATAAATGACATTTTAAATAGATATTAATGTAATACTATGACTAACCTTGTATAAGGAAATTCTATTTCATAAACACGATGTTTATGTGTCTCCTTTTAGAACTCCGCGACTTCTGAATAATTACTTTGACTCACAGTTGAATTGCAATTTATATTCTTCAAATTGCCACCTTTTTATTGTGCTTAGGACACAAGACAGATAGACTCAAAGTCAATTATAAAATTAACGTCATTTAATGCCATTGTTTAATTGCGTTGGCGTTGTTTTATTTCCACAGGTAGCTTTGATTATTTTACTGTCTAAAATATATTGGTGTCGAAATATATACCGAAACTATTTATTTTTGATGTAGCATGATGTAGGGACGCAACTGATGTTGAGATTGTATGCTTTTTGATGACATTCTATACCACATACAACACTACAACGTGGAACTTTACTGAAAATTTTAATGAACACTGACCAAACGATTATTAATTGATGAAATTACATTTAGTTATGCCTAACTTCACGCTGAGTCTTGTTGTACTTAGATTTTACATTAATTTATAAGTTTTGGAATGGAAAATGAAGTACAAAAGAAGTGGTTGTCGGTTCTCACCGCTACTGGGCTTATAATATCCCTCCACCGCTCATAATAGGCTAGAGAAATGAATTTTCTTTTAGAAATGAAGCTTTCTGCGACTATATGTAAGCTTTGTTTTAGAACCTACAGCAAGCTCCATATCACAATACAAATATCATCGCGGAATAAATACGTGTGTAGTGAGCATAAGACTCTGGAAAACCAATTTGGCTACAAACCAAGTCCTGTTCGTACGTCTTAACAACGGCCTAATTTAAATACATAAACAGTAATCAGCTGGAACATATTCCAATTTAAAAATTTTTTATTTACAACTAGAATTGTTATGTCATATAGTAAAAATACAGAAGCTTCCCTTCAAACTTTGTCTCAGCTTGATATTTTAATACAATAGAAGGTAACCTAATTTCCTATATGTTTACCCGCATTCTGCTTCAACTTTCGTACTGTAAATATCATCGCCACCATCGCGTCGCTGTTACGTGGAGTATATCTAATAAAGTTGTTAACGTAGCTGTTTCACTTAATGAGGTGAACCGCATTATTTTAAATTTGGTTAGATCAAAGGTATGGAGGCAAATCTCGCTTAGGTTGCGAATTGAATCTCGGTATATGTACAACGAGCAACGAATTTAAAATGCAAAGGAATTTCCTCTACGAATTGGTATGCCGTCGCGCTACTCTATTGACGCTCATATTTCCGTTTGAATTTAGCAATTTCCGTAGTAATAGCGATTCGTTTAAATGTCACGAACTTGGTGAAAAGAACCACATATTATTGTAATGCGAGGAAGGTAACTTGTTAAATTGTGTTCGCACCTGGAACTGTTTCAATTATTTCTTAAAGAAGGAATTTGAATGTTAACTTCCCAATTATTGAAGAGTATGTGAAACTAATAATATCTTGTGCTCGTTCTATTTTCAAAAGATGCAGTCTGCAATTAAGATTATTTAACCAATTTTGTCATCCCAAGGACAATGAGAATTTAAAACGATTGTATTTCCGCCATAGATCAATATTTCAAATTTTAGCCCACTAAACTATGAAGGTTTTCATAAAACCATTCATCCAAATATATTTTGATACATCATGTTCTTGTTTACGTTGTAATGAAAGCAGCATGACAAATAAAAGAACTGTTTAAAGCAATTGTAGAACTTTCGCGTTTGTGCTTCGAAAAAGAAGTAAATTTCACAACATGAAAAGATTTTTATATACAATGTTAGTAGTATTACTTACAGATTAAAGAGAGACACTATGTGGTGAAATACTGGAACAGGAACCACACAAACAATCGCTTTAGGATATATACAATCTTCTTCTGGCCTATACACGACTCGCGCTCAAATTTTGCCGAATCTGTATGGGTACATTGTACTTGAGGAGCTAGCGGTCATTTTGTCTAAGGTGTTTCCGCAAGGCGAAAGATTTGTATAACCACCTAGCAGATCTACCTTAGCTGCGTCGTCGACCCTCAAATTTATAAAAGTGTAACAAAATCTTACGATTAAGGTGTTCCTCAAATTTGCTGAAACTTCCATTTTGTATAATCGAAAATTAAAAAAGAAGTTACTAGACTATCTGTTCCAAGTGTATGTCAGCGAGCGGTTGTATGAATAAGTACAGAATTGTTTAAGTTATTGATAAGTATTGCTAATTAGGTGACCATGAAGATGTTCTACAGGCTATTTTTAAGGTAGTCTTATAAAGCTGCATCTTTATCGTAATTGACCTCTTGTTGGCAATCTCCATTCCGGAATGTATTTCCCCCAAAACTTTCGAAATTTTTCATTGTTTACAATATTTTGTGGAATGTTGGGCACACTTAACGTAAGAAATTTATGGTATGGTGTATCACGTTTCGCATTTAACAGGTGCTGTTTGTTATTAGCATGTCTTTTACAAACAAAAATACTGTACGGTAAAATGTTGATATCGTAAACAATACATCTAATAATAGTACCGGTGTATTCTAATGTCGGAAATCGGTTAAGAAATCTATTAATACTCGTCGAAAATATAAAGCACACTGTCGATACGCCATCATCAATTCAACCCGTCATCCCGAAGGGTATGTCCAACCGCTTTCGAAATATATCATCGCCTCCGATGAGTGCGGACTCGTTACTGCAAGCTTACTTATCATATCATATACGCCATGCTACTATTAATATTTATCATTATAGCAACATTATTTTTAAATAGAAATGTATAGTTGCCGTATTCCTCGAGCTGGATCAAAGATTTTATCTTCATACAATTTAAAAATATATAGTACGCAATAATTCCGAGTAAATACGATACTATGTACAGTAAAAGAATTTAATAACCGTAGTTTTTGCCAGTAAAAAAGAGATAAACGTAAATATAGTGTCGTGTATCTCATATCTCTCTTTTGTGGGACATATTGTTCTGTTTAATATAAAATAAAAGGATCTACGCCAAGGAAGTAATTACAGCAGTGTATTTAAGTGACTGCACTAAGCTCATACAGTTCCCAATTAGTATCGTTCAAGATGTTTGAAATTTTTATAAAAAGAACAACAAAATCTGGAATATTAAACATGGTTTGCCAAATACATTACTTATCACATACGTGCCATGCTATTATTAATATTAATATCCTAGCAACATTATTTTTATAGTCTTTCATATATATTCATATATCGATCGATGCAATTCTCGCTGAGACATTCTGTATAACGAATCTATTACTGTTAGATATAATAATATTAATGGTAATAATAATAATACAACATATCTCCACTACCACAAAGTATATAAAAACACATCATGGTGTGTTGCTGAGCAATTCGTAGATATACGAAGGAGAGGAGTAGATTGGGAGTTAGACGTGTGAAAATTGGTAATTAAATGTGTACATATTAAATATAAACCTCATATTACCAATAATATGCAGATGTATGTAACACTATGTCGCTTGCTTGTCAAGTTGCTTAAATAGTTCGAGTTTACGAAAACAATCTCTATTCAATAGAAGAATATTAAATGCAAATTTAATATTTGCTACTTATATTATTTAATACAGTAGGTATTTACAATACATCCCACAATGATGAGACACACGTCATTACGGTCACGTAATTTCTTCTCTGCTGGCAAACACCGCGGTTGTTAAATTATATCACTGTACTTGGTTTCGATAAAATAAAATAAAAAAAACGGCTAATCAGACAGTTGTACCAATAAATTTTCAACTCAATTCGCTTTGTCAATAACTGAGATAAGATAACAGCCCTAGCCTCCGCGATTTTCCCAATCTAAAAGAATGCGATAGTAGCGAAAACTGTGCGAGGGAAAGCTCCTGCTAGTTCGGCTGTATTCCGCTAGATAACGCACCGTACTGAAAGCGCCGTCGAGCGCTGTTGGCAGAAGCTGGAACTATTAAGTGTTTCCGGTCAATAATTTCTCCCGCTCTTCTACGTCTTTATTTTTTGCGGTTAACCGCGAATACGGTTTGTTGCTTTTTTTTATTGTTCATACTTGCGGTATCTAAGCTAACCATCTCGTAGCGTCATAAAATTTCAAGCAAATTTTAATTGCAGTTACATGATGCATGAATAGCACTTATTATAACATAATTACCGAAGCAGAAGTTAAGTTAAGACATTAAGTTTTTCGTTTTCAACTTATAGCGAACTCTTGTTTCAATAAAAGAAAACGAACGCGCAAGCAACGTCCTTCCTGTTTTATGGTTTATCTTACTGTTTTTTTTTGTCCTCGTTTTTGTATTTAGTGCGAAGTAAAAGGTATAGTAGAAGAGTAGATAAGAATGGAAATGCTTCGCTTTCTTTTAAAGCAGGATATAAATGAAACATTAAATCCTAAGTATCCGTTCAGGATCCTCTTTTTTCTCTTCGGCGATCGTTTATTTTTGTATGTGCGTGGAAGTTTAGCTTGTAACGTTCATGCTTACGAATGAAGGGAGCGTCCAAATATACAATTGGGCACTGTTAGGAGAAAAGAGCAAATTAGATTGTTTGGTTTAAATTTGTAAGGTAAGTGGGTTCGAATGTAGAACGTTGTCGTAGACCTTTTCTAAGCACCTTTGAAATATCGAAGCAACGACGTAGAAGCGACAGAAAGATAAGTATCTGTGGCATGTTCACATTTCGGCTCTGGTACCTTTCACAACCATAAATAGCAAACGAATTCAATAATACAATGCAAAGTGTATAAAGCAAAATAAAGCATGTCATGCAATAAGAAAATGGGAACTGTGTTTGCCATACTGACTATGTGTAATGTTAATAAAGTAAAGTCAAACAAACGTACTCACAAGTTTGCGCTGCACCTGCAGTAGAAACACTTCGTTCCATCTATGCAATAAATACTTAACTATGAACTTTAACAGGTACGCACATTTATAACACGCTTAGTACAACTGTTGTAATAGCAATTATTTCCTGTTAATTAAATAAAATTATTGTCAAACTCTAATTCAAATCGGAGATTTTAACTGTTAATAAAATACTAATAATAAATTACATGAATGTACTTATTTATGCTCTCAAACACTTCCACAAAACACCGCAAAAGCAACTGCTGTATTAAATTTACCTCTATGAGCATGCTTCTAATTTATTATTGACATGCCGTATTTCGTCCACTCAACAGTTAAGAATCAGATTAGTGTAAGGATATGGAGTATTGTCAGATTCAGGTGAGGTGAAGCGAGTCGAGGTTATAATATTGACTTAATTTTGATGTTGTATAACAGTTACGCCACTGGGCGTCTTGAGCGCACGATCCGATTATTAAGCAGTGTTTAAGAAAAAAGTTTTGTTTCTACAAAGGAATAGAAAGTATTTAAACGTTACATATTACATATTAAGTTTTTAACATATCTATGACTTTCTCTGTTTAAGTAGGATGCGCTTTATAATAGTAATAATAGTAATAATAATAATAATAATAAGCACACTATCCACGTATCAAGACACGACATGGTACTATTACCATATCCGCTCTGTGCATGGAATAGACCAGAAGAGAGTTCCACCGTATAGAGAAAAGTCTATTCCATCAGTGATCTCCAATGACAAGATGAAGATTTTTGGGATCTTTCAACTACCACATAGATAACCACTAATAAAGCATATGTGATGGTTCTCGTGGAGCCAAATGTAAAGATGTTTGTCGTTGAGATATCTTGCCCGGCGGAACAGAACGTCGGTGAAAAAGGAACAGAGAAGATAAACAAACTAGAAATGATGTTCGAATTAAGTACAAAATTTCGTCCATTAATAGGCATGGAGGAAGCTGTCGTTGGAGGTACACAAAAATTGGACATATATGCAGCCACTGTGTGAAATCTTATGCAGAAATATGCCATTTTGGGCTCCCTCAGAGTGCTGAGGGCTCATGACACCAGCTACCCCATATCTTCGAGCTGGAGCACTCTAATAAATCTAACTCTCATATATTCTAATTTTTGTTAAGCACTACTCTTATACTTACCTTTCCTAATAAACAACAAAAGATGTGGATACGGAGGCGTTCTCGTTCTGCGGGGACCTTGTTCTGCATGGAGTTTCCCGACATGCTTATTTAGCTTACTAGACTTGGATGCTGGTTTAAGGTGGACGGAAGGAGAAAGAAAAATTAAAAAGTAATAAGATAATAGTAATAACAATAGAAATATTTAGCTGTGTAACTAAACAAGTGTACAGACCGAAAAGTAATTACGGTAATTACAAGGAGACAAGACAAGAAGACTAAATCGCCTAACTTCGAAACGAAGAATATACATTATTTCTTTGAAGATTGGGTAAAGTTTATCTCCTACATCTTGTCAGATGTGTTCAGGTGCGGATCAATAGAAAGGAAATGTAGTAAAAAAATCTAAGAAAAGCTGTTGGACACGTGGTCAGAAGAGGTAGGTGTGTATTCAAAGACATTACTAATTATAATTTAGAGCAGGTTAAAGACATTTTTCGTTGTTTCTCAAAAAAAATAACAGTTTTCGCAAAACTTATTTCAAACTTGTTTTTTTCTGTTCCAAAAGAGGGTTCTATTTTTTAGAATTGACTGCGGACCAAACTATTCTTTGTACTTGACGCTTGTTTCGTTTCGTTTAAAAAGAAACTGCGTTGTTGTTGATCCACTCTTTCAAATTACAGAAGCGATCCGCCTTTAGTCGATTAAGATTCAAGATTTTTTGGATCAATTCTATTGTTCCGTTTCCACCCACTCAGAATGATATTTTCCATATTTTGCTATACATGTTTGTTATTTAAAACTACTTTTACGGAAGTAAAATGTAGTGATTTCTATAAGGCAATTGAATAAACCCGATCTTAGATATCGGTCTCTGATATCTTTTCTTAGGCAAACATCGATTGTACCATACAAATATGTTAAAAGTCGACGAACAACGACGAATATAAAAATCTTTTTAGCTCATGAACTAATTTCATTGATATCTGCAATTATTCGCATCAACAGATATTCTGCGGAATTATTTTCCACGCGTTCACAAGTCCGCAATTCACAGAACTATCGAGAAATCCGTCAGTTTATGTAAATGAATACAATTATCCCGGTTTAGCCACTCCATTGTTATCTAATAAACTGTAATTACGAACGGTTATCCGTTGTATTGTTCTGATTATGCTACCGGTTCGAAGTTCAAGGCAATATAGAGTTAAAAAGTTCCGCATACGTATACGATAGCGAAATTAATCTTAAATGGAAAATTAGCTATAATTATGCGTATATTACTGGAGGTAAAGGCTCAAATTGATTTTGGTATTAAGAAGTCTTGACGTCACATTGTAGGCCACTTGTAAGCTTTTACAGTTATGCTAATATTTTTGTCTCATTTTATCGCGTACTTCAGAAAATTGCACTCTGTAATTAATGTATCGTTATACTAGACTGTACTTGGGAATAATTACAAAGGTTGTCCTAAACGCATTTGCTCTACCCTGTAATTTCCTCAAAATCGACCAAGAGAAGCGGACTATATATGTGATGTAAGGAGCAACGTATCCATCTAAAGGTTTTATTTACATAAATACATTTGCCTCCGTATAGGATGTATAAATAATTTTAGATCCATCGGCGTTTTCTGCAGCAAGACGAAAGGTATGGTTTTGGCCAAGAACATCCTCAGAAAATTCAAATTAATTGTTCTGTATGATGCGTGTAGAGTGGCATTCGTCTCTAGCATAAGGATAATGTGTAATATGTGTCACATTACAATCTGTACACACAGTTATTTTTTTAAGATTAGCCATAGAATTTTACATATTAATACGTTCTACCGGAAAAATAATTAATAAAGAAGATATAAGAAAGTTGTTTATTGCAAGACTATAAAACCTATGTATCTCTTGTTGTGCATTTCTAGACAAAAGTCTATATATCAACATTTGATTTCCTCAACTGAAATCCCGACCTACATACGTAAATAAGATATTACAATGGTCCTTACATAATAATATAAATCCATTCGTGTAGCATTATATTAACTATTCTTTCTTAGTGAGCGAAATATTATTTGTACGAGGGGATTCGATAACTACCTGGCCTCAGCTCAGATAGAGCTGCTAGAATTGAAATAACTCTATTCTTCATAAAAGTAGCCATTGGCAAGGGTCCTGTTAAGTTTCCAAACAGATGTGTCAGTTTGTGCACGGCGCCAATGTAAAGTGAACAACTTTTGTGATTTAACATCAATGGGAGAAACCGCATAGAGACGAATGATTAAATATTTGTATTTGAAAAAGAAAGCGAAAGATGAGATAAAAGTAGAACTCAGTGAAGTCTATGGGGACTCTACACCTTGGTTGTCGATCTTAAAATTTTGGATAACTGACTTTAAACACGGCCGTACAAGCTTTGTTAATGAAGAACGTTCAGGTTGTCCAAATGAAAGTTACAATATCAGAAATGATTGAAAAAATTTACGATATAGCAATAAACTATCGGAAATTGAAATTTTGACAGTCCATTTGAATGTAACAAAGCTCTGCGCTAGATGGACGGCGCGTTTGCTTATGACTGATCACAAATATGTACGCGTGTGAACTTCAAAGGAATGTTTGGCGATGTTAACGCGGAATCCGATTCATAAGTATTGACGAAACATGAATCACCACAGCACACCAGAGCCCAAAGATCAATCCAAACAGTGGGTTTTTCGTGGCCAACCGGTGCCAAAGCAACCTAAAGCCACTCTACCGGCCAACAATATCATGGCTACAGTGTTTTGATGTACGTAGCATAATCCATGTTAATTACGTTGAAATCCACGAAACAATTAATGGTAAATATTCAACAATGTTATGAAAGAAGAACGTCCTCATTTGGGGAAGAAACGGATTCTGTTTCATACGCGTGTAACTACACTTGTGTCGTCGTCAGCAGTTGCTTTGATAGCAGAAGCGACCATTGCACTTCCTTGGCTAGCTAGATCAGCAAATTTTAATTGTGGGCCGCTATAAAATATAAAATGTATGGAGGTACTTGCAAATATAATGATACTGAAAAACTACGTGAAAGAGTAACTAAGACATCTAACGGTATTAATCGCAGTACTTTGCAAAGAGTAACTCTCGGAGTTGCAATGTGTTGTCGATCATGTTTACTTGATTCACTTTTCCTTAAATCAAATGCACTTTGTGGTGTGTTCTTGAAAAGAGAAAGACAAATACTATT
The DNA here is from genome assembly GCA_902654985.2 of Oryctes borbonicus. Lineage (NCBI taxonomy): Eukaryota > Metazoa > Arthropoda > Insecta > Coleoptera > Scarabaeidae > Oryctes > Oryctes borbonicus. The sequence continues at coordinate 1,503,638 of LR736859.1, read as the reverse complement.
AATGATGGCAACCTCTTAAAAGGAATAATTTGGTACCAATATCTCTGAAACGGCGATTTTGAGCTTTATTTTATCAGCTGTAAGTGTACCTAATATAATGTAATACTTGAAATCAGTTATATATATATGCTTTCATATGCTTTCTACTTATATAAAGAAAATGTCAGTATTAAGTTTCCTTCCAATAATTTCGGAACCTATTTAACAGTCAAAACAGCAGAAATTAGCAAATCTCTGTATGTATGTGATAATAGTTGGAAGGATATTCATATTATCCCACTAAATTTGTTGTATATAAATTTACGTCGGCGTAATATATACGTGCACTACTTTAAATGGTAGACCCTAAATATGCACAAACCTGTCTTCGGTCTCATAAAGATATTCCGTACGCAAAACATGCCACAACCAGTGTCTAAAACGGGGGAGCAAGATTACTAAACACAATTAGTGTGGAGAAAGCTTAATTACGAGTTTACTGTAACAAAATATTTTCAACGCTAACTTCTGCATTTAGATCTAATTAATTGTTGGTTTCTTTGCAGTTCTTTCACTAGTATAGAATTTTTGCTATATATACACCATTGACACCCAACCTGCAACAAGATATGAACATATCTACGCGAGTGTCTAACATAAGGGCGTTCTGGAAAGATATATTTAGGGCATAGAACGGGTTGACGTTTTCTTTTTGTAGCCTTCCAACAATTTTACGTACACGTTACGCCTCCGCTCATAAAAGCCCCTTAATCGTTACGATGCTCGTGACGTCCTTAATAAAATGCTAACCGGTGAGATTTCCGGGTATGTGAGGTAAAATGAAATATAACCAGCGAGCAGCTGAGAGCAACACAGCGGTAGCGTTGGAGCATCATCTCCTTCTGTCTCCACGGGCCGTCCTGAAGTAATATCGAAAACCATTCGTCAATTTTGACAGCCGATTCGCCGCCTCCCTCTTCCCTTACTACCTTCGAGACGCTTTTCTGCCAAGAATCATCTTGTACTTTATTAAAAATAGATTTTTCATTGCCACTTTCAGGCAGCCATAAATCGAAGTTATGCGCGGCGATTATGACGATGTATTTATTTAAATTCCCGGATAAACCGTTATAAGAGAAAATCAAAGGTTCAATATCTTCCGCTAAAGTTTGAGTCAGGATGAAATAGCAAAAAGCTTATTATACCTATGAACTTTGAAGTATCAGGTATTAACATTGCGGCCTATCTAGCTTAATATTTGAATAATGTAGTGATTACATTGAATTCCTTTCCACCTTTAAGAAGTTCAAAGAAGCCAGACACATCAATAAATGAGTGAACTATTGAAATAATATATCTAAAACGAAATATAACAAACTGTCCTGTTAAAAATTGTGACAATAAATAACAGTAATTAGTATCAACGTGCAACATTTTCGCGGAACTGAAAGACATTTTGGTGGATATTGGAATTAGAAAGCTTATTATTTAACTGTATTAATGAATTAAAGTTTGGCTGTATGATTTTAAAAGAAGAAAAGATGGGGTAGAGAGGTTTTGACAAAACGACAATCTTTTAAAAATCTTCGATTAATTTTAAAGTAAGAAATAAACGTAAGTATACCTACCCACCATTGGCCTTATTTGGACGAAGTTATAAAAGCTCGGGCTCAGAGAGTTAAAAATGTAAGTAGGAACATATAAACACAAACCATTCGTGTATTAGTGTATTTTTTTCTCGCTCTTTGTTGCGTTTGCCGTGAATTATTCCATCAATACCATGAGGAAGCTAAACTATCTTAGCATTATATTTTTTGGTTATTGTTTGTGGGCATTTTCTGATGTGTTCTGTTTACAAACCATTCGTCCGACTAATCATATGCGTCACGAATTTCAATACATTCAAATCGAAACATATCTGAAGTTTAAATTCGAGTTCATTTTCGCCGATTTCACTTTCTAATATTCTTCATTTCGCCGATCAGAAAATAGGACGCCACTTCGTAAGATATTTTATTCGAAATTTTCAACAGGCGCCGTTTATACCTCAACAAGAGCAAACACTGCGTTGTCCTATAAATTTTATAAAGTTACGAGGGTATCAGCTAAAAGTAGTTCGTATTAATTGAAGGTCGAGTATTTAGTCACCTTTGGTTATTTATTCAATTATTACCTATTTTATTACTGATATTCAATTATTCCTGATTAAATTCAGAGACCCGAATTCCCAAATTTACTCTAGGAAGATTTCCCTTCGAGGAATCCCAAATCCAGAGGAAACAACTCGCCGTCCTGATGTACGCTACGCTTCGCTGCAACTCTCCATTCTCGAATTTTAAGGCTACTTCCACAGGAGAACTAAGAAAAACCATAAACTAATCGTTTAAAAATTTTATTAATTGTCTGATCTGCATTTATATGAGATTTTGCAGTTGGTTAAAAATGAAATACGCGAGATCTGTTTCACTATGTAATAACGTAGATACCTTAATGCTGTTAAAAACGGGCGTCTATAATTTAAATACTAAAACTAAAAGTTTCATCACTTGGTCTATCATCTCCGCGGCCGCTTAAAGAAGGAGATACTCCTACAACACCAGCGAAGTTTACCTAGTTTCACGGCCTCACTATTTCTTAACGAATTTAAATATGAAATGCATTATCTCTACTACTAATAACAACTCGCTCTTCAAAATATAAACGAAACAATAATTTATTAAAAAAATTTATATCTAAGTACAATAAATTCAGCAATCTTCAATCTTAAATTTTAAAATAACTTTATAGTGCTCTCTTTAGGCCAACTTAGGGCTAATACTGGACCAGACCGTGGTTAGGTAATTGACTAATATTATGAGGAACATTTTTAAACTCCTGCTGCATGTATACGTTTTTACATCAGTGTGTTTCAATAAATAATAACGATTTCGTCAGTCAGTAGAATATCGAAACAGAGCATGCATGAAAATAATAATAGATAACACATAAACAGGTAAGAAAACCTGTATTTGTCGGTTTTTATTTCTTTATTTTGTTCCTTGGGAACTGACCTCGACCTCTGCTAAAATCTCAGCAAATTGGCGGCAGAGGCCCAACTACAGAACGATCTCGTCTTCGGCGGATACTGGATAGGGTAGAGGACGAATCTTCGTGCGGGAAACTATCAATAGCTCGGAGAATTTCTTCGTTCCTTGCAGGGATTTACTATAGAAAATACGAGAAACTCTCGAAATAACCGGAACTTGGTTATCAAAAGCGTAGATCTTGATCATAGTAGATTAATTTAATATATATAATAAATAAATAAACGATATTATCATTCAAATAATAACGTAGGCTCCCACGACCAGAGACAATTAAAATTAAATATGTTTCGCGTTTGGACCGTTGTAGGTAATCTAAATCTCGACGTTTTGCCCATAATCACATGAGGCTTTTTTAGGAGAAGGAAAGGTGGCACGTTTTTACATCGACGACGGGCGAGGCGTGTCGCTGATTAGCTGGGTATAGCGATCAGTATCAGTCGAGGATCAATCGTTACAGATGTATCTTTATTGACATTCTTGTCTAATTTCGCGATTATAATAGTGGGAAGAATTATAAGGTAATGCATTAGCACTGAATTTATCTAGTGGTAAGTGCTTAGATGATCTTCAACAATAATCGATTTGGCGAGTGTGCTAACCTAGGTCACCTGGTGGAAAAATGTCAAACATCTACATATTTCACATTCCAAGAACAATTCCAAAGTTATCTAGCTCTGCCCACTATCGCGTTTAATATCTTCATGGAATCTTTTGAATCCATTGCTCTTGATTCAGCGGATCTAAACCAGATACAGTGCCAGTATGTATCAGGCGTCACGGCAAAGACTGTTTACCCGGTTTCCTAGACTATTTCAATCGTCAACACCTGGACATCAATATCACTATGAAAATAGAACATAACGGTATAGTCCTGTTCCTAGATGTACTAGTCACACATATCTCGGATGGTATCTTAGGTCACTCTGTTTATCGAAAACACACACGCATGCATAGATATCTCAATGCCAACTCATACCGTTATCCGATACAAAAGTTCTCAGTTATCAACTTCTTGCTTCAGACGGTGACAGTTTCTAAATCCAACAGTCTTCCCACCACAATAAATCATGTACGGAAAACCCTTCTTGACAATAGTTTTCATAAAAGATCATCATCATTAACCTCTCTTAAAGATTTCAGAAATTCTTCCGTCTACCAAAGTTATATATTTCTTCCCTCAGCGAGTAAAGATGTTTGCAGGATCCCTTGTTTGTGTGGTTTAGTATATATCGGCAAAACAGGCGCTCTGTCTCTGGCGTGATTTGCACGTTGTGCTAACCTACCGCCTTTCCTTCTCCTGAAGAATCCGCATGTGATTGCGGGCGAAACATCGAGTTTTCGAATACCTGACCCGGAACACGTTTCAAATTACTATTCTTTTTTATTCCCATTCCGAAATTCGAGGAGCTACTTCGCGCAGTCGCTTCTCCGCCCGCCCCACTGAGGCCAGGGAAAATCTCAACCCCCGACACCGAAGAGAGTAGTCAACCATGCTTTAAAACTATTTTTTCTTGTTATTGTTATTATTATTCAGATACTATTGGGGTAGTATACGAAGAGGACGTAAAAGGTGGCAACGCAATATCTATGCATACGAGTTAGATGAACGACCATGAATCGGTTTGCTTTTGTGCTACTTTTTTCTGATAACAAATGTGATACAAAGAAATGTCCCGTTAGGAGATAAACACAGAAATAAATTTAGAGGGAAAAAACCGACGTGGATTAATTCCATTGTATTTTTATCGAATTCATTGGGAGGAAGTAGCAATTTGACGGCGTTTTTTCCAGAATTTCCTCTCTTGTTTTCCGCATAATTGTTACGTCGAAAGTGTAAGGGAAAACTCGGCGTAATATACGAGTCAAAGCTGTCACAGAGACGACAAAAAGGGAGACAGGCGAAAACCGCCGAGAAAAATATATTTTACATCACGTAACGTTTACTTAAAATTTATAACGCGCTAGAACGGCACCGAATTGCATCCCCTCACAATCCTATTATCTTGTAAAATATCCGAGAGTGGCAATACTCAAGTGAGCAATTTATTTGTGGCGGTTAGATAGGTGGAGTGTACATACACACACGCGACCCGAATGAACATTAGCTTGGACTCAGAGACGCACCCATTGAATATGCGCATGTAAAATAGTCCGCAATCTAAATATTTTAGCTAAGTCGACCAAATCCAAATGATCTGAAGCTAGGAGATGCATATATTTCCTTTGTAACACCTACTCTTCGAGATCACTGATGTAATTTACATGAGAATGGGATAGGTGTATCTACATCCATAGATGTATGGATGTAGGTACGTATGTAGATATGCCGACTCCACAGCGCCCGAAACTGCGAAAGTTTCAAATCCATATCAAAGATTTCAGAAGTCGACAATTTGCAAGTACAAAATAATGGTGCGCGTGCCGAAATATACATAAATGATATACGACACGACAGCAATTTACATAATCAGTGAAAACTTATCGCCGTGTTTTGTTTACTTGAGAATTTCAAAGTTTTCAATGTCAGTCGACTTATAAACCGACACTTGCAAATAAGTTATAAACTATTCTTTTACTGTATCACTTCGAAGAAGTGGAAAGGAACCAGATTTTGATACTTTCCACAATTTATTTTTAAAAGTGAGCGGTTGTATGAATAAGTATAGAATTGTTTAAGTTACTGATAATTATTGCTAACGTACAGTACAGTCACTTAAATATCATAATGATAATCTTCTTTGTTAATATAATTCTGTTCAACATATTTTAATTTTGTTTATCTCACTGCATTAAATGATCTTTCATACTATCCTGTGAAAAATACTCCTTTCAACTAATTATCATTGAATGCTGCTTGTCTTCAAGGTCCGTATACTTTCTGTAGAAATTGGTTCCAGAAGTGGTTGACTGAGAAACTGGTTTTTATAAATAGTAGGTCGCTATGAAATTCTTTCTAATGCTAAGATCTAATATCTTGGAGTTCATTTGTAGGAGTCTATTTTATAGTAAAATAAATATTATTGGATTATATCAATATCTGAGACATAAAATATTAAACTTATGCTTCCTAAAGTTGCTAGGCAATATGCCGAGATGCAATATGTATGTGAGATTTAAATTTATGCAGTATGCCGTTATGCAGTGAATCAATTTCCCTAATGCAAACATGCATAAACATTTTGGTAAATTCAAAATGACGCAACTTTACATGATTATAGTATTAAATCCACTAATTGTTCACTACCGCTAATTTATGGTACAGGCAAATATAGTTTCAAAAATATGTTCATTATCCACAACGCATACTTTACAATCATTTGCCAAAGATTATTAAAGAAATACATCCTGAATTTTAACCTCAATATGGAGTATTTTTATTGTTATTCTTTCAATGATTTTCTTTAGACAGTTTAAGTTGTACATTCGCTTCATTGCCGCATTCTCTATCATATTTATGGATGTAGAATATTTATGTACATAAGTTGATGAAATAAAGGACATTATCGTTTATAATTTATACAACCCAACAGTTAACTAACTAATTACAGGGTTAATATAAAAATAAAGAAACCAATGGATCTAAACAGAAGTTTAACTATGTACTGAATGCCACGAACCAAAAGAAAAACAAAGAAAAATAAGTGAACTATTACTACAAGCTATAGCGAAAGAAATTGCAGGTACGATACATAGTATCTTTATGATGTCAATGCATTCGATATCCTTCTATCGTACAGAGGATTTCAAATAAAACTCTTACAGAAGACCTGCCTATGAAATGTGCTGATCTGAAAGTATTTGTGCTTTAAAAACTTTTTCTGGGCTGACTAAGAAATTTATAAATTTTTGGTACATAGGTCAAACAACTAAACAACATTATAGTTTACTGCGCTTCAAAGATGTATAAAGTACCTTCAAAGAATCCGCGATCTTCAAATCATTGCAAGATCAATTAATAGATCCTAACATTCTTTGTGAATCACTCTAAGGTCCTTAATTGAAGGTTTGCGTTCAATGACCACTCCCTTAATGTAACATTTGTATACAGCAATATCTGGCTGGGGTATTCGTCTTAATTTTGCATTTGCTGGTGTTTATTGTTGCTATTGCACCAACCAACAACGTATTATGTTACAAGGTCGTGCAGTCGTCCACTGTATTGACCATTGAAAAGATCTTAAGATCAGCTGCCTACAACAACATTTAGAAATACGTACAGAACGTAGCTACATCCGTCAAAATGCAACTTAAATCGGGAACAGAAACAAAATGACTCATGTTAAGGAAGATTGGAAAGAGTATGTGAAATTTATTGCAACTGTAAAATTAAAATAGTACAGGTAAGTAGTATTAATTCGTGTCACGTACAATAAAGTACAGAGAGCATTAACTTGATTAAATTCATTCTTTCAGCTCAAACGATACTAACAGTAAGCAATTAGATGTGGCAGTAGCTTTCCAGCAATTTCTTCGCGAAACGCGGAACGCACATTTTTAATTTAAATGGTTATTATAGTTATATTAGTTAACGCTTTGAGCGAAACTTTGAGCGTTAAATAAAACACAAGCAATTTAAATTTGCTAGGTTTAAATTCGCCGGAGTTGAGATTGCTCTGAGATTTGCGTACTAAGCCCGCAATACGTTAGCGTTTAAAAGTTAATTTCTTTCCAGTACACAATAATTCATATTCAAGTCGGTATGTCCCCGCGTTTTCACTTCTCATTTAATATTTCATTCGGCGTGGCAGACAATTTCATGAAAGCGTTGAACAAGTATTTACAAAGGGAAGAAAAAAGGTGGAATTTCAATCCAACATTCTGACAGCATGCTTCTAGGGCTAAGGCAGAAATGCGAATGTTCGCCTCTGCATAACACGCTTTTTGAATACCATATTGATTAAATGTTATAATAGACTGTTTCGTTGCATCGATTTTTAACGTTATAGCGAAAAAGTTTTTCATTGCATTCCATTGTGTTTGACAAAGACGAGGTAATGAAATACTCCGCATTGTTTAGCCGGCGTTTAGACGACAGATAACCAAAAATATTTGTGCCAAACCACTGTGAAAACATACGTGTGTGGTTGTAATCCTTTAAAGATATCAAAGTAATTCGGCTACTAAATCAATTTAATATAATGTCATCGATAATTATAATGCGGACAATAAATTTGTGAAGACACATGTAGGGTTTGAAATTTTCTTCATATCCTCAATGTCTTACTGAACGGATGGAATTATCTTCGTGAGCAATGTGCTGATGTCACACCAATATCTTTTAATGGAAGACAATCAGGTAAGGAGCATAAATACTTACAAGAACTTATGTGCAAAAATACGACACAACCGGATCGGTAGTGACCAGGTGACCAGATGAAATGGATCAAATTGAAGTAGTTGGCGAACCAGGTTTTTGCGTCAGGTTGCAGCGTTCAATGGATTTTCTTACTCATCAACACGCAAAGTCACAAAGTTGCTTAAGTTCCGCCCATAAATAGTGGTGACTGTCCAAATATATTGGAAATATCATCGATCCTCTTATAGCTTAGATGGTTAAAAACCTGGGTGATGCAGAAGATAATCAAATTCTCGGCAAATACCAACTTTTCTTCCTGCAGTACAGTGCTCTACCGCATTTTTGCAAATTCTGAATTGATGGACGTGGAATGCTCAGAGGGTCTTCACGATCACCGGTCTTAACAGGTGTCCAGTTCCTTCCTCGGAGCCAGTTAAAATTAACTTAAATGATTTGTTTCGACGAATTATGAACAAGTGTGGAGAAATAAAGACAGGAATTTAAAAATCTGCTTTGCTACGGCATGCATTTTAAGCAGTTCTTGTGAATATTGCTTTATTCAATTTTATTTGTTGGTTCTAATTATATAAAACTTTTATTAATTTAATTAAATTAATTATTAAAACATCACACTGTATACACACTACCTATGAAGTATGCGACAATCTTTACAAAAATGAAGAGCCTCCGCCTCATAATTAATGTATAAGGCATAAAAACACGTGGCAATAAGTTACACAATGTCTCACATTTTTCCTAATGACGATTTTTTGCAAGGGTAGCATCCAGAGTAATAATTTATATAATTGTCTCTTGGAATTTTGTAAATATAACACACAAGTGGAACCCTCTATTGCTTTATAGGAAAGATGCGCGCAACCTGCTTGTCAGAATCGCTATCATTACTAGTAGCAATTGATTACTTCCATAGTATTGTTTATAAACAAAATTCATATTCTTGACGACGTATGGAACATTACCTTCAAATCCTTGACTATTAATACAGTGCATTTTTCTATTTTAGATAAAACAAACAGAGAAAAACATGCGAACATGCGTCTGAAGACTTATAAGCGAGATACGACATATTAAACCATTGTTTCCGGTACTACATATCATTTTATAAGTAAACAGCTTACGGTTTATAATGGAACATTAATTTAGTGCCCTTTAAATCTCCTTGTGTCTGTCTTGTTTGAAACATTGTCGCCGATTTTAACGTAGATCTTACTAAATCCTCATATGTAATCCGACTGGCGAATGTATGACATCGGATAAAATTGTTACCCGCGTTATCCTTCTGCTAAATGGAGCATCTGCCTATGCATGTTTTACATTCGCAAAAACATATCTAACCTTAATTTTTCCCGAACCAATCGCGTGGACTTTCCCTTAATCTGTGTAGAGATTTCGGTAGTAAACACACCTTTCTTGGCCCTACTTTATAACCGACTAGGGGATAAATATACACCTCTGATTTTATTTTCCCATTTAGAAAAACTTTGTGAATTACGACATTTTCAGAGTATTCATCTTTGTTACAAAGGAATATATATCTTCTTTTCTTAGCAAAACGTTTATTCGAATTAATAATTCTATTTTTAAACGTGAATTAGAAATTAAACACATTTATATTGGAAATAACAAAAAAACATTTGTAATATAGTTCTAATCTTGAGTGCTCTCGAATTTAAAAGCTGTAAAGTTAAGTGTAGCTGAACAATGCTCCCATTACTTTCTGTCATAATTTAGAGGTTACGTATACATCAAATTTAGTGCCTTTTTTATTTAGACAGAAGCTAATCTGCAGCCGACTTCATCATTATGAAATAGTGGTCACAATATACACCGCTTGCAATTAAAAATGCCTAAAATCCCTATTATTGGAAGATTATTGGAGAATTTCGTTAAAATTTTATAAATGTATTTTTGAAGGTCGACTTAAACGATTGTTTATCAAATTGCATTAGCCTAGTTCGTTTTCCGGCATTTACAAGAGCTGGATATCCCCATGTTTTTACAAGAACACCTGTTACAATCCAAATGTAGAAGGATGAGTAAAATGCATGCAGTACGTTTCAAGGAGTCATGGATGATGCCTCGCAGACGAGAACGTGCACCTTATAAATTATTAACAATCTTGAAACGTGGTGGAATCATTGGAGTACGTGAAGGCGCTGTTAATTTCCGGAAAATTGCGAGTAGACTTAATCGTAATCATTTGACTGTAGACCGAGAATAATAATAATAATAGTTTATTGTCCAACAGCTTCCAGTTACAGGACAACATTATACAAAAAATACGTAGAATACTAAGGATAGTAATTGAAGACAAACTAAAAAGTCATTAATTTTACTAAAACATACATCATTATAGAGTATGTCGCTTATGCGGCACATAGAAGTCATGAGAGAAAGGATAACAGATTTGTGCGAGGTGTGAGACGGGAGAAGATTTTCTTTGGAAGCGCTTGTGTGTGGTTTCAGTCGGTAACATTTTTAGCGCAGTACTGGTGGACCGTTGCCCGACGTAAAATGTTATTACGGAAAGTTTACGGACGAATAGCTGAGCATAGACGCGCTATACGAACCTTATTTACTTTTCTTTTGTTGAATTGTTTTTTATTTACGTGTTTATAAGTGGTATAAGCATCTTTGACACTAATAAAGGTAATTTTGTAAAAATGTTTTGCTGGTGCAGTTTTAATTGCGGCCAGTGTAGTTCCTAATAAAGCTATTGTGGTGAAATAATAAGATTTTTCTTTAAGAAAAAAAAATATTCAGGCTGCACCCAAAAATTCCATATTCTTGGAAAAGAAAACGGAAATACCCCGTATCGGCGGCAACATAAAACATGAATAAATTTAGCATCAATTTTAAGATACGATTGCATACTCCATCGCAATAGAACCGATCGTAAAATATTTTCGTCAAGAAATAGACGCACAAAAACGAGAAATTATTACTGTTCTAAAAATCGTCGTAAAATAAAACTCATTGGCTCCCTCACGACAAGCTAATATAATAATAAAGTTATGCTCTCGATCTGATGCGAAATCGATGACACCTAAATGCGCCCAAGCCGTACGTACTACACTCGCTTCAGCAGTCACACGCTGCAATGGATCGAAATGGGAAAGACGTAAAACCACTAAGAGTTCCTTAGGAATTCGTAATTTGCGAAGTTGACCGCGTTTCTTTCGCAGTTAGCTCCCTTCAATTGTCATTTCAATCCTATCGCCAGGCTATTAAGCAATAAAATATAACGCCATGACGAAGCTGTCATAAAGACATATATGGGGTCACGCGATGTATGTAAAGATTCATGTCATGCAGGTCAAAAATAACAATTAGGATAGGTGAAAGCGTTATAAGACTTAAATGTTGAGACTCCCAATTAACATCTTTTAAGTAATGATCTCCATTTAACCCTTTAGTAATCACTTCCTTTTCCTTTGTCACGACTAATACGTGTAGAAACCTACGTCTAAGGTAAATCAAATTCCGTGTGGTTATAATAGTGGACAAAGGGACGGTGAAATAGCGATAGTGAAACGCAGCGTATAGGCTACAATACACGTATTACACATCCTCTCTAGGCCGTCAACCAACCCACTGCTCTGCCATAGGTTAGGATGTTGCCCTAGATTTCCGCACGGACAGCGGTAATTTCTATCGCTGGAGGCCATAATTCTTTTAGGTAGAGCTGTTCAGAAAATATTCCTGCTCCTGTGACTTTGTTGGTTTGTGATCCGACGGAACATTAATTGTTTTTATCGTTGCCCGATTGTTAGTATATCAAAAGCGTTTATGGTAGACAAAGAGAATGAAATGCTATCCGTTCCAGCCTCCAGGATCGGCAATTTACTGCAAGCGTTCTCCCAGAGCTTGCGGTGCATTTTACCATGCCTTACAGCGTCGTAACGGTTTATACTATTGCATAACAGCCGGATCCTGGTAGCTAATTTCTTTGATAATTAAATCCAGAGGCGGCAGGCAAACCATGATCTCAATAGCCGCCGTTGGCGTGGATCTTAATACGCCCGTGACACACTTACGCAACCAATATAATTGGTTTGATAACTGCGGTGTAAATCCGCATCGTTATTCTGGGAAACAGACCCCAGTTCCTTCCCAGCATTCTACGGCAGTGTTCAAACGTGATACTATCAAATTCTATATAGCTAAATCAATCCGTTTAAGTTGCGGCTTATACAATCGCAGCAAAGTATAATCATTTGTACCTTTTATAAGAAAAAATGTGGAAATATATACGGTCCACCTAAAGGCGGTATTGGGAACTAACGGATTTAGATAGGATATCAGTATGTCGCTACCACAGCCTTACTATTAAAGACGTAAATGCCATTTCAGAAATCTCAGCCGCTAGCTTCGTAGTAAGTATCTACATATTGTTATCAAGCAACAATATAGAAATATCGTATATTCTGCACAATTATTCTTTCCAGGTGTTCCCCATGGGGCATACTAATTTTGCAAAATATGTATGTCGATATCATGCTGTTAAAAATTCCACTTCTTTGTTTTTAACCGTTGATTGTTCCTTGCATATCCTATTATCATTTCTTTCTACACCTATAAGGCGCCTATCGTTTGCACTTCTCCATTTCCTATACAACTAATCAAGAATACACTTTCAAAAGTAATGTTTAGAGAGAGGATCTAGGAAAAATACTTGGCCTTTATATATTTTCGAGGAATTTATCTCACTATACCTAAGGATAGACATGTTCATGTTATGTTCACATACCTGATGAAGACGGTATCTAGTAACTGAACTGTCTTTGGCACTGCTGAATAGTGTCCATGTTTTATCTCTCTCTCTAACATATTCTTCTCGTAAGTCCACACATTTTTTCCAACGAAGCTCCCATCTCTTTAATCAGTTCAAATAGTAGTTGGCATTTTGGTGAAACTTAAAGCCTAGGAAACAAATGGCCAAATCTGGCGAATAGGATGGGTGGTCTATCAATTCGAAACCCAATGCATGAATTTTTGCGATTGCGATCACTGAGACGTGTGTGGGATGGTGCGTTACCTTTGTAAAACAAAACCTTTGTTTTCTTCATATACGGCCATTTTTTTACAATTTCTGCCCTCAGCTTGTCAAGTAATAGTGTATAGTGTTTCCGTTATTTAACTTTGAACTCGAACGCAGTCAGGAACAGGCTCTGTTACTATGGGCGATCAAGCCGTTTAATATACCACTTTAAATACGATTTTTAATTGAGTATGACGAGAACATTATTAAATTCCTTGAATTTGCATATCAGTAGAGAATTCTGGAAAGTAAATGGAAGGAGGAAAGTGGTAATGATCAGGCTAAGATGCTATATGGCAATCAGAAAGCCATAAGAGTACACAGAAGCTAAATGAATAGAACATTTGAATTGATATTCTTACAATCGATAATTTGTTAAGGACTGTTAAGGAACTCTTTGCAAATGTACACTGATGAATACGTGTGGAAGTTTAGCGGCCCAGCGAAAAAAATCTGGAATACTTACTCATATGCACATCAAAATTTTGCGTATCATTCTAATAACGTAAACGTGGAAACTAAAGTAGTAATAAATATACAACTAAAGAACACGATCAACCCCTGAGATGGATGAATATTAGTACTTTCTTCACCGATAATTAGGAATATAGCATCTTGTAAAATTCCTGTTAGCTCCGACCATGAACTAATTATGCAATCTAATAAGAAGCATAACGCCCTCCTACTCTGTCTCTTTAAATCCACGCCGCTGCATATCTCTACCTATTTAATCACGGAGGTCAATCCCGTTTGTTCCAACTTGACTCAACGTCGCGTCGCGAGAATAATATCACACTTGAGTTGACATAATGTGCGGAATGAATTTCACAATTGGTTTGTAGCGCTTAACTTAAACAGGAGATGTTCAAAACTTGCATTGATTGACGAAAGGCATTGCTTACAGTGTACCTTAAACTGATACTCAAGCCTTACGCCTAAGCTTTCAAGCAGTGTAGTAAGAACATGCACTTTATAAATAGTGTGCCTAAATGAGATCATAGCAAATGGCCTTAGTGTGCCTCCAAGAAGTAACAACATGCAGTTGAGTTCTTTGGATAGGGTAAAAAAGTTGGCATTATTTAATATTATCTAGCAAAATAGAAGAGAATAGCTTTGTTGACCAATCCGTGAAATAGAATACGTTAAATATATTCTAATGTTACATGCGAGGAGAGAATTCAGGGACTGTTGAATTTTTTGCATTGCATTGGTTAATTAAATTTGGGGTTTGTGGGAATCAGGAGTGTCTAAAGAACACTATTTCGGTAAGTTACAGACAAATAGAAAATGATTGATGAATACAATTAGAATTCTAGCTAAATGCACTTTGAAATTGGAAGTACTATTAAACACGAGTTATTTCCATGACTATTTGACTCATAGTCAGAAACTATATTTAGCGCCACCTCACCCCTTAATTTAATCGCGATAACGATTGTTTCGGCCCACAGCAAATTTTGAAAACCTTACTTTCTTAAAAATACATTGACAACGAAAGACAAACGGTTACATTTGTTTTAGAAGTAGCATAATGCAACACGATGCACGGTTGCAACTGAAAAATTGATTCTACGCTATTATCTCGTTTTACACCACACGCAATTATACAAATCAAAATTTTATTGACAAATAAAGCGACTATCTAATGAACGATAATTAATTTGCCAAACTTCATTCACTTATGCCTGAAATAATAGCGGTCGTTATGAGATAATTTTACATTAAACTTCATGTTTTGGGAGGTGAGGAAAATGAACAGGAAGAGAAGTTATTATACCATTATAATATCCCCTTCCTCCCAGACTCCAAAAATAATAGGATAGAAAAAGAATTTCCACTTCTAAAACCAAGCTCACAGCCATTAGCGGAAACGTTACTATAAGCCATTCGACATACTGCAGCTACTATGGCTGCTGTGGCGCATACAGGGCCAAACTACTCTTTTCCCATCTATCTACCACTATTTGCCGCCAATTAATTCATATTCCAGTAAATTACAGTGTACAATTAGATATTTCTTTAAATTATACAAAATTTATTTTACACGTTGTTGTTTCTGCTAAGTTGTTACAAATGTAACAAACATAAGGTTAATAAATATCATGGGTTTTAAAGATGTTTCTGCAAAAGTCGGTAGCTCATTAATTACATTAATCGTATTGCAACCACAAAACGCGATGTATATCTTTTCCTTGTCCTCAAACAATTCAAGTTCAATAAAGCCTCAGTTGACAACATGCCTTTGAGAGCACTTGTTAAAAGATGCAGACAAAATTTTATTCTGTCAGGGAATCTTGCAACCAAACTAAAAATTAATGAAAGATTATCTTTCAAATTGAGCGTCAACTGTTTTTTTTATGTTAATAATAAATTTTACAGCACCAACCAGAATAACTTTTGATGACAGCGTTCAGTTTTACATTAAGGAAGTTAATGTTTCTGAAAAGCCTTACTATAAGGAATATGTTCGGTAAGATAGTTTAGAGAAAGTGAAGAAAATTGAAGGAACCAAAACTGCCTCGCAGTATACTTATATCAGTACTGAATCTAGAAATCTAGAATCTTGGCGGTTCTACTAATTAATTCTCCATGACGTAAAAAAGGCATTATTCAACCATTAATTTTACCGCCTATTTCCAATAAAAAAAAATTGTTACAAATAAAACAAAAAATAAAAGAGAAATGGTCGAAGACATTGCTTAAATCAAATGTAATTAGCTTTAAATATTTAATGTGTGACATTTAGTACGATATGACATAATGACCTGATGATAATACAATATATTGAACGCACTGCGTTTTGATTTCTCTTTAACATCCTTGCATAAACATAAGTTAACTCGATGTAATCTGATTATGTTTGTTTACAAAAAAATAAATTTATTAGCAACAATCCTTTCAAAGTTCTTTGGAGGGACAACTAATGTCGAAATCAACCCATACTTCCCAACTAAAGGAGCATCATCTTTTTTAAAAACGGGAGCAAGATTGCACATCACTTCCAGGTATCAAGAAATTTTCCTGGATAGAATAGATACATTCATCATACAAGCGAATGCTTGCATGTTTCATGAGCACACTTTAGAAGTTGTATATGAAATAAGTTTTGAATTTCCGAAATTAAATTTTGGAAACATCTTTCGTCTATGACTACTAAATAAGTCTCTCAATCAGAATAGAAAAAATACATATGTGAAGATCCATTACATGTAACAGTTTTGTTTTGAAATAGTGAACAAAAGAATAATCAATCCGTTTCTTGCAAATACGTAAGTATTACTTTCAGAAAAATGGTTAATCTTTGAATGAAACATTTCGGTTTATATATTTTTCTTGGGTTTCTGAGAAATGTATCTCACATCTTTTCTCAAAACTATTATTTTCGTTCTCAGTTCTGAAGGTTTTTCACCCTAGATAGGAAGTAGTTTACTAGAACTGGTTCTTGTTGTGAGTCTAAAATTGCAGATTACTTATTTGAAACGCAAAAGCTTCTAATTCATTGATGTACGGAGGTTACCTAATTACTATGAAGTTTAATTTGTATTGCTTGTAATATAGAATTGGAAGATTAGGCTCAACTAGGAACATAGGACGAGAAGGTACAAAATTTACAATCAGAAGGCTGCCGAACTTTTGCTTGGAAATCTCAATGGAAGATAATATTGGCATTCATTTCAACCATGGGTTAAGTATACATAATTTAATTCGTTGGTAACAATATTCGATTCAAAAAAGATTTGTTATTATGAATTTATAGAATACATTCTAAAATATTTTCTTTAAAGTACCCGAAATTTCAATTACGGAAGGGTTTTTATGCTGAAAACCGTAAACAAGACAAACATGTTTATCTTTTCCCATAAATACACGAACCTTTTAAAATGTTTGCTATCGTAGTCGTAAAGCATTTAGCAAATTTTGTGAAACAATACAAATATATAAATGCGAAATCCTCGGTGTCGCTGAAAAACGGTATACAAGACCCTTTTACTAAAATTAGTTACCGGTAGTTAGGGAATTGCATAACAATAAACCATTGAGATAACTGGGTCTGACGTTCATACACATACAAGATAACACCTAGTGGTAATTTATTAATTTTATGCATTCCTTGTTCGCCGCACATGTACATTTCGTGGATTATACAGAGGGACGCACGTGCATAAATCTGTACACAATCAATAATTTATTTTGAACAACTTCCTTTGTTGTTACTCGAGAACAGTAATCCTCTTTTGTATATACCTCTTAGGGAGTACACAGGAGCAAACGACTTTCCTGTATTTATGCATTTATAAAGTAAATATGTGCTTTTACAAAGGGCTTTTAGTCATATCGTTTCCAACGTATACATATACCACTGAACTTTTTTGTAGTAGGAAAATTCATATTATCAGCGTATCACTGTCACTCCTTAATTAACAGTAAAATTATACGGTAGTGAATAACATACAGAGACCAGCAATACATTCTAGTTCAAAGAGAATTTAATTAATTTACTCTTTGTAGTAACAGATACTGAATACTGAAGATTTCTGTTGTGCAGGACTTGCCTTTAAACATTATTTATTTAAAAACTTTTCTTTAATTTGCTGAGGGAAAGAATTACGCAACGCTGTATATGCATTCGCTTTACCGGAAGAGTTTATTCAGTTACTTGACATTAATAAAAAATATATAAACATAATATAATTGCTTAATACCTCCCTTGAGTTATACCTTCCTCTATTAAAATAAATTCAGAGATATTTTTAATTAACGCTGAGCAATCATAGCACCCTCCTCGTATAGAGCTTCAAACAAGGGCTCCTAATACCGCTGTAAGCTTTTCTTAATAATTCCTGAACTCAGGAACTTGCTTACCAATAGTGGAAAATGAAGAGGTCCGGGACTTGACATCTATCTTAAATTTGAAAAATTGACCATCGGAATTCGTTTACAACCCTGAAAAAATTGATAAAGGAAAGCTCTTGGTGTTTTAGTATTTAATGTCAACATGATCCATCTCAATAACTGCTAAACTGAAACGTAGCGCCATCTATGGCAAACTACGAACTTTTTAAATTCGTCCTTGTATCTACCAGGCTACATTAAATTAATTCATAAACTATACATTAAGTGTTTTCTTATAATAATACAGTATAAAGCGCGAGGAAAAATTTAGACTATGTATTGTATCCCAATGACAGTAATCTGCACTCTAAAACATTGGAAGAGAAGTTCACCTCTTATGAGTAAACACAGAAAGACACAAAAATATTTTATGAATTAATTAGATCAGTTAAAGATATAAGTTAGGTATCTAACTTCTGTGTTTAAATGAGGTTGAGTTGTTTGTTGTGAACTTCAAAAGAAACAAAGAATGAGCAATCTGTACTGTTATCAGTAGCACGATATTAAGCTACAGTACACTGTTGGTTGGGAAATAGTTGCTAATCGTATATCATCAACAAAAGTGGAACAGAAAAGAAAAATAACATCGTACATCAATAAACTTAAATATAGCAAAAGTAAAAGGGATATGTTCGTATACCTATATCGATCAAAGCGTGCTCAAATAATCTTTATCTATGACGCTTCCAAACTAATTCATTTCGTGCAGGCAAAACTTTTTAAAAGCTTTTTGCGCGTCTCGAACGTGCTCGAACTCCCTTCGATCGTAGTAAATAATATATATTTGTAGGCGAGGCAGACCACAACCACCTTTAGCTTACGGGCTTACTCGCTTTCAACTTATTGTTGGAGGGCAAGCGATCGCCCACGACCTATCCCGGCTAATACAAATTTGATTGCATGTAACGGTCACTTCAGACAAAGGAATATCGGATTATTCCGGCGGGAAAGTTCCAGCTAAAAAGAAAAGCCCAGCTATTGCAATTGCTGCATCAAAGAAATTGCTTCCGCAGCTAGACAGCAGCGCAAATCGCCGAAGTACCTCGCCTATTTCCACGTGCCAATTTTACGGCGCGCGAAATGCTGAGATGGTTCGATTCAATTTAAAACTGAAATGACTCTAATAAGGCTGTGTCTTAAGAAACAGAAATCTTTCTCAATCCACATGCAATCAAAATTACATCATATGTATGCGTTTATTTGTGTTATGTAAGATTCGTTTGTGTAATTGCAAAACATCTTTTAATTTAAAAATCTAAATATTGATCGTTCAATCCTTGTTACACAAAGAGGAGTGTATACAAGGTAATCGATGTAATGTAGCGAACCAGACACTTATTCAATCGCTTAAATTTAGATGCATCTATTTCCTCTCAAGTATCCGAAAGACAAATATATTTTTAGCGTAAATTTTACGCCGTAATATACAACATGTTCATTATTGAATACCAAACTTTACCAAACTCAAACACCAGAAACATCATTTGTAGCACCACATATCTTTTTCCGTGTCCGTCGTTTAGGACGTTAATACTTCTAAAATGTTTGCATATGATGCATATGTCTAGCGTATTGCATCGAAAAGGCTTCTGGAGTATTGTTGAGCTGAGGATAACGCAAGCATTCAGGAGTACAACACATGGTGTGCCAAGAAAAGTACAGCATGGCTTTTAGAACGGATTGCGCAAATGTATCGTGGCGGAAGGAAGAAATTTTGAGTTCATTGTAGATCGATCATTAAATGTTTGTTCACAGTGTAATTCAATTGTTCTTCAGTTATTGTGCTTTCGATAATGATAGCAAGGACTGTGGCGTAGTATGGTAAAAACACATAAGTATCGGCACCTCCGCACCAGGTGTGTGGTGCGGAGGGTGCCGATGCTTATGTGTTGTTTACTATTGTGCTTTCGTTTAAGTTTTTGCTTCTTTTTATTAACATGTTGCTTCCTTTGTTCACTTTCACTACAGCAATAGAATTTCCAGTAGTATCAAATCTTTGGTTTCGACTGTAAACATTATCGGTCCTTTTTGTCATTCGTAATCCACATACAATGCTTACATTCTTATTCAGTCTTTTACAATTGAACGTATTTCAAACAACCAAATTTTCTAAGCAGAACAGTTTCATCTTTCATAAAGGGAGTTTATCGGATATTATAGTCCTAGACCCTAACATCACATATACACTTTCTTGCCTTTGGTATTCTGCAATTGCTTCGAGCTTCCGGACAAAATTACTCTAAAATTTTGTGTTTTCCTTTGCAAGTGTTCCAGATATGGCATTTGTGATACACAACTCTTCAAAATTTTAAAGGAAATTATGTGCCTACGTAAGCCAAATTATTATTTTTAGCTACAAAGAGCATAAAGACAATACTCACAGAGTGCCTAATCTACATCGTGAAAGGTCATGTCTCCCACACAAACAACGTTCATAACAGTGTATATGCACGACGCGATTAGATTCCCGGGACCCGGCATCTGTTATCTGGTAAAGGGAACTATTTGGGATCCAGTCACGATCGAAGAGGGACCTCCGCGTCTGCATACTGGCCTAATTAGTCTCAAGTAAAATCCTGAGTACTCCCGGTGCATGCATACTAGGCCAGAATACAAGGAGAAAGTGGTTATCTAAACCGTTAGTTGCTTCATTCTTTGAAGTTTTTCTAGGTTACAATTTGTTTTACAATTACAACGAATTTAGGTAGACTGTTGTATATCAACTGGTTACTATATCTTGACTAATAATGGCTTATAAATAGAAATAGACACATCGCATACGAAAACTCGCTTCAATTTGAGACCATCTAAAATAGTAACAGAGCTAATCTCGTATCTGAATAGTGTTGAGGTTTAATTAAATGCTTTGTCTGTGTGATGCAATCCTTAAGCACACGTATCACGTATCTCAAAGGTATAAGATTTCAAGATCATCAACGTGAATATTCACGTAGAAATGCTACACTAATTCGACGTAGATGAATCTGAAAAAATAAAATACGTATTCTAGAAAATGCCAGAAACTGAAGGTACGTTTCGTGCGTACTAAATACTATATATATGGAACTTTTGGTGGCTGCGCTGGTAATATTTAAATCACTTTCTCCCTTATCTCGCAAAAATGTGCATTGAAAGCATTTTGTTCAATGTCAATGATCTTTCCCTCTTGAGCATTTTGTTTTGTTTCTTGCTAATTACTTACGATATTGGTTTGATCTTGATATTCGATTGGGCAGTTTCATTCCTCCTGCACGAAATTCCTGGTTGTCCATATTCCTTTTCCCATTCCGTATATAATTTGTCAACAGCCTCGTTACGTGTTGCTTTCATTATTGTGTACAATGCATTCAAGTTTTTTTTTGTTTCTGACGTTTTTCGACAATAAACAATGGTTTCTTTGGTTTCTGTTACGAGTCTTTTTCAGGATATGTGGTGCTCAGCTGTTCGAACAAGTAACGAGACCACTTTACCACTTTACTGTGTCTAATTTATTTTCCAGAAGATAACAGTTTTCAGCGGTGATCTTTCTACATCTAATGCGTTTAACGTTCCTTCTTACAGAATTTCTTAAGGTAACAGATATTTGCTGCCATAGATGATCTGACAAGTGCAAATTCACAATACAGCTTGACGAAACAGTAGTAAACTCGTTTACAAATATATCCTCATTGTAGGAACTAGAAACGCTCCAAAAGAGTATCTAAGTTATTTGAGGAAACAATGCTATATAAAGCTTGCAAATGAAGTTTTAGTTATTGTGGACGTTGTATTTCACACTGACAGTAACTAAAGATGAAGGAACAACACATATACATATACAAAAAGAAAATGATTTAGCTTCCTTGAAGCAAAATTGGCCTTATTGCTTTCTATTTTTGCAATTAGGAATGTTGAAAAATAATCGTATTGGTTCCAAGCCTTAACAAAAAAAAAAAACTTCGGAGTAGTTGCGGCAATCACACACAAGTATTGTAATATCGAAATAAGGATGACACATCAAAAACCTGTTAGCTTAAATTGAATTAAGGATTAATTCAATTACTTTGGGATCTATTTTTCGAAAATTTAATTAATATTTGTGGAAAAAACTAATCAATCATGCCAAAACTGAAGTTTACGGATGAATAATTACACTAGAAGCGCGATAGAAGTATAGAATAATAGTAAAACGAGCATTTGAAGTGAATTTTACTTATAACTATTGAGAGCAGCAGCAAAGTTTAAAACAGTTCATATTAATCAGCTACAGTCGATTTGGCTAAGAAACCTGCGGAGCCTCAGAAACTGCGATCTATGTATCTTTTACTTTTCAGTCCATAATTCTTGTTTGCTTGAATTCTAACTTCTAACATTGAATGTTTGCCGGTACGTACCGCCAAACATGGCTTTATTCATTTTAACACTGCAGCAGATATTAATAAGAGGATTTACTCTTATAGTAAAAGATTGAAGTAGAAAGTTTTGAGGTAGATTATGGATGATCGTAAGCTACTCTACGTATTATTTTCTTACGGGCAAAAGTTATTGATATCCACAGATATTATAGTTAATGCAAATTTTATTATAGTTTAATAATTTGCAACATAGTAGTTTATATACGAATATATATACGAAGTAGAGATTTTAAGGTCAAATGTAATCTGTAGGGAGAGAATACCGTAAGAAGCAAATTTATGCATTTTTTTAATTTTTTTGTTGTCTCTGAGTTTATGTTGACGTATAGTGTAAATACCATCCTGTGCTCGTAAGTTCGCATCTGCCACTTCAATTCACTTTAACATCCCTCAAACACTATTTTACGAAATAGGATACTATTTCTGTGTGCTTCACATACATAAAAACAAGGGATGATCTCGAACATGAAAATTCAAGAAATTATGAAACTTTGAGAACATGCAGAGCAAATATATTATGCAATTTTATTTTTCTGCTCATATTCACTTGGAGTGGGTGAAATTAATTTTTGAAATTTGAAAATTTTTCACTGTATCTATTAATATAACTCGCTGATGGTAAGAAATTGAGCAAAAGTTGTTTGTTATAATAAGATTTATGAAGCAGCAATGAATTCAGCTAAGAGAAGAGGATTATAAATATATCGACATTGTTACATATACAACTTTTTTATGTGTAAAGTAGGTACACATAATACAATCTCGCGTTAATAATCAACTTTCGGTGCCAAAATACTACGACGTTTTTGCTTACGGTTGGTATAAAAGCGCATACATTGACCAAAAACCAAATAAATTTCAAAAGCCAGTCACCTTTGCTTTCACGCAATAAGAGTTCGTGCATCCTACTCCCTTATTCCGTTTGCGGTAGCTATGCCATCGCTATGCATGGTGTGATAAATTCTTCCGTTTTAAACGCACTTTGAGAAGTTTAATTACCATGCAGATGAGCTTATTATATTTTTCTATATAAAATTCTTTATGTTACTAGGTGTAATAAACTTGATGGGAACAGACTAATGTTGTATTGTTGCAGAATCCGATCTAAAGTTAAGTTATCTATAATGCAATTAACACAATCTTTTTAGTTTTTAAAATGCTTGTGGTAACCATTTATAACATTACAGGTCTGTTAATAAATCATAGAACACCTAGCATTGACATCATAGAATGTTTAACGCTTCGTTAAAAATAAATGTAATTAAAAGCAAATTTTACATTTGTTTTTTTTATATGTAATGTTATTATTAGCAGCATCAAGATTAGCTGTTCACCCACCCAAAGCTAACTTCACATTAAACTTTTCACTCGCACTAGAAGTGCCTGTGAGTTCGTTTTTAGAAGCTGCCACTGGAGGGTGGAGGATATTATAAGTTCAGTCAACGACGGTAGTGGTAGTGATCAAATAAGAACGGTATTTTAAAATAACGAAAAAAAACTCTATCGTTTATTCGATTAAAATATCAACTGGATCTACAATCAATAAATAACAAAGAAAATTTTTTTTCACAGAAACTATAATTTCCAAGGAATAGTTTATATCAGCAGGTTAAATCGAGAGCTCCAAAATTTCCCCATTTTATTGCTAAATTGTTGAAAATTCTATCGCGCATTTGAAAGTATGTGGGATGTTACACTATTGTGACAATTTTTCAAGGAAATTCGTCTAAGTTACGGGCTCATTCAACTCGGACCAGACATATTGGAAAATAACTGAATTAAATCAACGTAAGCGTGTGTGCCGATAGCACAGTATAAACCTATCTAATATCTCCACTTCGCGTCGGTGTGTTTGAACTTTTTAAATAAAATTACATCTGGCACATCCTAATGTGCATTGTTGGTTGATGGTATCTATTGGAATTAATATCTACAGGGACGGTTTACAATTATTTTGCAATTATATGTATTGGCAAATATATTGTATATTAATACCCATCTCTTGTTGCACTTTCCATATCTAAATAACGAAGAATTTAGTAAAAGCAGGTGTTAAATTAAATCAATCGGTTTTAATTACCATTTATTATAAGTAAGAGAATTATTGCAAGTAAAGCTTTTATTAGTAATATATTGTAATGGGACTCTCACTAAAAAATGAATAAAAATTGAATATTTCTTAATTTTTTGGATCATTTGACCTACTTGTTTCTCTGCAAATTGAGAATATTTATTTTAGCTAAAGTTTGGAAATTATATTTCTCTTAAAAAAATTTTGAAAATTCCTTTTGAGATTATATGAATACAAAAACCTAATTTAAGGCATTGGTCTTGCAATTATGTTTTATTTAATAGATTTAACTTTAACAAATGGAGTGCAGAAATCCAAGTTGCGATACAAGATAAAATAACTCTTTCCTCATAGCAATAAGGCTCAAATGGAACTTTCGTCTATCTTCGAGACTACAAGGTCAAAACGTACGTCTATGTAGATAAATTAAGTACTGAGTCAAGATAGACTGGATAACGCTGGCCACCTAGCTGCTTTCCCTTCACCTTTCACTAGAGAGTAAGTTGTGTTAGATTATATCGGTTACAACAACAACTGATAAAATGAATTCAGCTACAATTTTCACCGCCTCTGCGACACTACGCATAAAATCTGGAAAATTACCATTTTAGACGCTTTTTCTCTTGGATCTTGGATCTTCCTTTACATTCAAATCCCTCTCAAAAAGTAAATCCACGTTTTATTACCAAATAAACAAACAATTCCAGTTGAACACATAAATTAGTAATTTATTCATCTTACCTATGGCTGGGTTGGCCAAACGATCTGTAGTTCCAAATGATAATTGAATAAACATATAGGAGACTTGTACTTCAGTAACTGGCTAAACACTAAATTTAAAATGTTTAGTGAATGTCGCTGTTGTCAAACTGATGTGTGAGTATGATGGCATTTCAGAACTTTTCTTTCATCTTCTCTTCATCTTGTCCTTTACTGTAATTCTAGGACGCACGGACCACGATTGGCTACCGAATATTAATTAATACTTAGGGATCTCCTTTTTACAGAAGGCGCTTTTTGAGCGAGACAATATTCGATAAAGATAAATTAGCGCGAAGAAGTTAATGGAATTAAAACTCATTTTATTACAAAAGGGAAAAGCGATCAATAAATACATTCCATCAGTAGGAGGAGAAAAGTAGGACTATCTTAGATTACAATGTAATAATAATATCTATTAATACCAAATACATTTTGTCATTAATACCTATTTTCTTTTTGTAAACCAATAATTGATGTCAACGGGTTCGACATATCAGCACAGGTGATCCTGTGACTGTTTTTCATTTGCAAACCACACCACGAAACAAGCTAATAAACTGAAAACAAAGTACAGTCACGTGCCCCGTTCTCAATGTTTAATACCCAACGCTCAACACTTAACGTCGTCCATCCGACAAGAAACGAAGAAATAATTGCTTAATGTTCTATCCAAACAATCGTCTGCAAAACTCTGTATTAAATTTCTCCATTGTAATACAGTTCCTGTACCTTATATTTATATTATGTATATCAATACGATATCTTATTTTATTATATAAATAATAAGGTGATCCGTATAATATAACTTTCTGGAAAAATACAGCCATATGCAATAACTCTATTAGCTATATTTAACCACCGTCAAGTATATAAAGCACCAGAAATATGTTGATATTTACGAATACTGTAAACATGCATTTTGCATACGCTGCATGCGACCTCTACTGAAGCCATCCAAGCACGGTCCCTATACCACAGAGCTCTTAAGTTAGTGTACGCTTTTTTAAGAGTATTATTAAGTGTTGTCTAAATCTTAAAGAGTTAAGTCCAATATTTTCATAATACTGCG
Source organism: Oryctes borbonicus (assembly GCA_902654985.2). Classification (NCBI taxonomy): domain Eukaryota; kingdom Metazoa; phylum Arthropoda; class Insecta; order Coleoptera; family Scarabaeidae; genus Oryctes; species Oryctes borbonicus. The sequence goes on along the minus strand of LR736859.1, from coordinate 1,477,026 downwards.
TTTTCGAAGCTCTTCATTCCAAACTCTCGTTGAAATTAAATTAGATACATTTATGTTGGCTTTTCCCAAGAAACAGATTTCCGATGATTTATTTAGATCGATTCTCAAACGATGCTGTTCCGCTATTTTTATGAATCTTATTAACCTTTTCATTCGCCACTTACATTAGGATGAAAAGTAAGATACACCATGTTATGCGAGTATGCACGCGATCCTTTTTTTAAATTGAAACTTTGAATTATAATCGTATTTATATTACCGCCGAACAGAAACAAAAGCCTTCTGTACACAACTCATTTAACATTCACGACGAAATAATTAGCAAAATTTACGCACTTATTAAAACTTTTTGTTTTTATTTTCAGATCCTCATTATGAACTTAATTCAGTACGTAATTTCATAATTTCTAAAGCAGCAATGATTAAAACTTTTCCTGCTTTTTTAAATTAACGCGTGGAGAACGGAAGGAGAGCTTTGCCTGATCGCTCGTATACAGGCGAAGCAAATTAGGACGGCACAAAAAGCAAATGCAGAATATTCAGTCTCAACTTCTCCTTTCTCATGTGGACGTTTTTTACGAACGGCGGAAAACGATCCCCATAAATTAACTATTAAATTTTAATCAGTACGGGCTAAATGTGAGGAAGCAACAGAATTGTTGCTGCGATTAGCAAATACCATAGATTAATTACCAATTTGCGTCGATATCAATATAGTAAATGTAATTACGAAATCGGTATTTAGAAATTATTGTTGCAATTGGTAAACACATGAATTAATGAAAGGATTAGAAGCAATATTAGGATCAATCGCAACGACTATTTTCATTAATATTTGCGCGGACTAGATTTCGCAGCGGATTTACATTGACAGCGTATTGGAAAGCGGCAACCATAAATATATAAACGCAATATTTGGAAATATGGCTCACTTAATACTCATCTATTATTACATCTCATTAGTTAATTTGCGTGCAGTTTAAACTAAACTCGTGTGAAACGCAAAACCACCCCAAATGCAGTGAACAATAACACGATCATATATGTAGATGTCCATGTATATATCGCACGCATATAGTCTATTTATATGCAAAGCACAATTTACGTAATTCCTTCTAGACTGCCCCATTTGCTAGCCTCATAACACAATTACAAAATTAAGCAAAATTGGAATGAACAAATGTAACTCACAAGATTAGATACATATTTTATCAACTGAGACTAGATTGATACACAGAAAGTGTGCATTACATGGAGAATCAATATAGGCGGATTTAGAGGTTGCCAATCCTATTCGGATTTGCTTTAGTTAAAATAATTCAGTAATGAATTATTGAAAAACGAAAAAATCATTTGCAAAAACAAATCCAAAAACTTGACCATTAATGGCACAGATATTTTATATTTTTTCATAGAAAAGTGTCAAACTTGGTTGTTAAGAAGGTCACATGATTGTTCGTGTACATACCATTTAGCATAATTTTTTAGACGCAAAATCAAAATTTGCTTACTTGCACTGAATAGTCCTACATTTGTTGTCCAATTTGTTAACATGCAATATGATACGGTTAGATTTACAATAACATGTTGTACAAACTTGAATTTGAAATAGATTATCTGTCCAGTTTTGTATGTTGTTTCAGATCTTGTGCCTATAAATATACTTTTCCCAATGCGAAAACATAGGTAGCGCGTAGGCTTTCGCGGCTGATATAACTGTTACTGCTATTAACTTTTTCCGGGTTTCACCGTTGGCTCGACGTTTCGGCGTTCATGCTAGCTTCTTCAGGATAACGTAACTGATTCTTCGTTAGTGCATTCGAACGTGATGTTTCCGGTCAGGTGCGCGTGACGATTCTGCATAGTAGATTCTTCCACGTGTTGCTAAAGTGGTACCCTTCTTTCCTATCGACGGTCTTGTTCTCTTCCATTTCTATAGCTTCCCTGATGAGTCTTTTTCCGTAGTTCTTGGTGGTGGTTATCACTTTTACGTTGTTGAAATCCATTTTATATCCAGTCTCGTGTATATGTTCTGCCACTTCTTGCATACCGCGATAGTTCTTCTATTTGTCCGACGTAGCACTACCCGCATTGACATGTTATCTTGTAGGTACCTTCTGTGCGATTTTTGTCTGTGCTGCCCTTGCTGCTGGACTGGACTTTGCAGTTGCGAAACGTACTTGTATATCGTGCTTCCTCAGGACTCATCCTACTTTTTCGATGACTCCTGCTACGTATGGTAAACACACCATCTCTCTCTGCAGGTCTGTAGTCGTCTTCAGAAGCATCTTTTTCCTAACGGCTCTTGTTATGTCAATGTTAATGTAATCATTCTTCTTCAGTGCTTTCTTCTCACTCGTTAGATGTAGCTTATTACTGATGGTTTCGGCCCTGGATAGTAAGGTTTTAATTACCGTCGTCTTATGCATCGGATGATGTGAGATTTCGCATGTAGATGTCTATCGGTAGCGCGTCTTCTTTCTAAATACTGGTTGTTGTAGTACTTCCTCTTCCGTTCTCCTTACGATTACATCGGTTCAGTTATCCCGAAGAAGCCGTCAGGATGAATGGTGAAACGTCGAGCGAAAGTTTTGACACATGGCGAAACCCAAAAGTAGTTAATAGCAGTAACATTGCATTGGAAATGTTGTTATTCTCATATTCAATGCATTTAATATTATCTTATTTATAAATTATTTCAGCAAAATTAAAATTATTTTGTATCAAAATCTTTAATAAACTTATGGAGCGGTAATTTTGTAATCGAGTTACAATGATAACCTATCCTCACAGTTATTTGAGATTAAGAGGGAAAGCAGAATATACAATATCACAATATCTTATGTGCGGAATATTAAATTCTAGCAATTTTATATTGCATTCCGCTGATAATCAGCCAATAACAATTCGACAGTTCGTTTTGTAGAGTTTTACACTTTTTGAGTTCGATTCGTTGTTGTAATATTAATACATGAAGCATGAACTGCGCTACAAAAATTAAGCTATGAGTGAGAACCACATAGATTTGTTTCAGTTCTGGGAATAACAGCCTGTCTGTGGGGCTAATCATTTTTAAAGCAGTGTTGGCACGCCGCTTAGAAATATGGTTTTTAAAGCGGAAAGGGTTATCCAAATTTCTGACTAGTTTCTGGGACATAGATACATGAATAAATCAATCTGAAGGAGCATATTTTCCAGTTTGAGATTAATTCTCTTTCCAGAAAGGATAACGACTATCCACCTGTCTAAACAAGGATGCTAGTTAGAGTAAATCTGTAAGATCTTGACTTGGCAAATCAATTGTTAAAGCAAGTATAAACTTGCTTTAACAATTGATTCCTTATTTGAATGTAATCTTGTACAATGGCAAAAAAAAGGGATAGCCAAATAATGCTGACGAGCACACTTTATGCATAAGAGGACTTAACGTATAACACTGAGGGAGACATGAATTCCGAGACACATGGATCCAGTTTAATATCCTGGGATCGCCTGAAAGTGTATCTGCTGACAAACCAACATATTGTGTGAAGAAGACAGAATTCCGACTGACAAGTAGGAAGAATGCTGTTTCTAGAAGAAAATTTCTTAATTGACGTTCAGTAGTCCTTTCCAGAACTTTAGGAAATGTTGAAAGAAATGGTTACATATTTTTCTATAAATCGTAAGTATATATTCTTAACTTCATAGTTACCTATGCTACAACGTGTTTGAGTTCGTCCCGTTATTGTAGAATATTGCGTATTGCGATTGGTATGATACATATTTCGAATCAAAAGTTGCACGCATATTATGCATGTCTGCATAAGCAAGACGTTTTACTAGATTAAAATCCATCTCTTCAACCTTTTTTTTAATATCTTTCAAGAGTTATACGTATCCGTATTTCGAATTCTTGAAACATATTAGACTGACTCTTGTCGTCCTCATTACAGGTAGTTCTCATCTTCATCTTTTTTGTTACGCTTTTCCATCCCTTTCGTAGTATTCGCAAATTCAAGAAATGGTACGCCATCATAGGTCGGAAACTTCATATATACGGGACCGAAAGCAAATAAGTTGTTTCCGTATGCGCGCTGCACCCACGTAACTCGCAAGAATGGTCCGAGGTAGGGAAATGTGAGATGCACGTGCCAGATTTTAGTTTATGACTCTGTGCACAAAAGAAACTACACAGCGTACACGTTAGATATTCGGGAGCGGTTATTGCCTGAGATGTTATTACATTTTAGGAAAACTCAGAAATAGTTTATTTGATGAGAGGAAGGAAAGGTATTTATAGAGAAGAGAATATTTACTATAGTGTTTTTATTCTGCGATGTTCTAACAGCGCGAAAATTTACTAAGTATTATTTTTAGGAAGTCGTGAGTTAGAGTTCGCATAGTTTTAAACTTCGTTATTCTATTACAAAGTTAATTAAGACTTCATGAATATTCAACTAATTTCGGAGCGAAGCAATGGGAACTTCTCTAAAGTATTGCATTCTCCCCGATCTTATATCAAAATATATTTTAGTCCATAACTATTTATTTTTTAGTGTTTTTCCTTTGAGGTTTTAGACTTCCAAATAAGGAAAATAAAAAACATCTTTTCCTTTGAAATATTTAGTTATTCTCAAGAACTGTCAATCTCGTCTTGCTTTCATACTGCATTATTCCTTCCATACCGTAAGTTTCCTTCCTCCTTCTTTTCCCTTCCCTCATTATCTTCTTTGAATTTTGGATTATGGTTCTTTTCATTCATGTTTACTTGTTTATCTTGGTACTTACAGAAAATTCCAAATAATACAGTCAACTATCATCGGCGGGCGCATAACATCTCTGAAGTGAGATATTTGGTAAAATCAGGGTTTTTTCAGGGACTTCATTGGCAATCTTTGCATTATCTTACAATAAATCCAGTGTGAAGTGATTCCACTAATAGTATTTACAACTTATTTTTAAATCCCAAATGTGAAGCAGGCAAAAGATCTACAAAGCATATCGATATCTTCCAATGAATTAAGATAATTTAATATTCTGTGCAAGGGATTACTTCAGCCATAAAGTGTTCGATGGAAGGTAGTGTGAAAAGTAGTCAAAGCGTAAGGGTTAGACGTTGGTATTCGCAAATTTTTATCAGATAGCAGTGGTGAAAAATTGAAGCAATTATACAACAAACGGTAGCCAAATTTTAAGCACAGTAGACATCTACAGGTCTCTAGAAAGTTGATACCCTAAAGCCTTTCTGTGTACTAGTAGTGGCCCTTTTTAATGTGTAGTTATTAACATTTTGTGGACTCTCCTTATTCCACAACCACGTAGCACACAGCATAGACATTTGTTCCGTCATCTACAAAAACCGAATCAGTCAATCCATATTTTTATTTTTATGAAGGCCCTTTTACAGGAGAACGGTATATTTCAATCTTATGGTGGGCTAAAAGAATTTTTAGACACTTTTTTTCTCATTTTAGGGCCCTAGCGCTATAAGTTGTGATCAGCGGAAAAATTACTACATTTTTGGTAATTTTACCAACATCATAGCTACAATAATAAGAATGTTAACGGCCCAATAATTTGGCGATAAAGCGTTATTCTTTTCAATTGAAAAACTGTTCGCTGATTATCAGCCAACAAGCTTGACAACCTTTATAGCGACAGCATGTTGAAGCATGAGGTGGTGAAATACAGGGTGTCTCGCCGGGAACTGCATCGATCGATATATGAGAGAGCATACATTAGAAAGTTCTGAAAACTTAACAGTACATTAAAACCGATACGTAGTATTGAACTAAACTATTCTTAACAATCTTCATACTTCCATACTTAAAACAGCTGCCAACTTTATTTTAAATGGAACATCCGATATATTATTAAATTTTTGAATTCCTAATTCAATTTTAATGTTCGTTTGGTAAAACAACTACGTTGCTGTTTCTTGCCGTATTCGAAATATTTGAATTTTTTGACGATGAAGGGGCATAATTGCTGATGTCGGGGTCGGGGTGTAACCATGATTATAAAGAATTTTCTTTCTTCGCTTTTTGTCTTTAGTTCAGGGTCGAATCTGTCAATAGATCAGCATAGTACTCCCATAATTGTTCTTCCCTTCTCCAAATAGTCGGTCAAGATTACGTTTTGCGAATCCCAAAAAATCATCATCATAACTTTTCCGGTCAAGGAAATCGTCTTCGCTTTCTTTGGTACACGTTCGCTGGAAAACACTCATTTTGCCGACTGACCTTTGATTTCTGGCGTGTAGCCACGTATCTATGTCTCATCCACAGTTACATAGCGCCGAAGAAACTCACCCCCATTGCCTTTAAACATATTCAAACATCGCCTTGAAGTTATTATGCGATTGCGCTTTTGATTAATCACCAATAGACGCAGCACCTATCTGGCCGATAGCTTTCTCATACTCAATTTTTCGTGAACAATGTTTTTCCACGCGTTCAATCAATCACTCCGATCTTCATCCGGCGGTCACATGATATCATGAACAGGAGTGGAATGATCTGGCCGCTCCTCATTAAAGACGGATAGTCAACTACGTTTAAATTCGTTAAACCAATACCATTCTCGTATTTTATAAGTGAGTACAAAATAGTGGTCTGCACAATATTAAAAAATACGTATATTGTTTAACTATTATACGTCAATCGCTGATTTGAATTCAATATCTAACCTTAATTTATCAGTTTATAACCGTCAGCGTACTTTTGAATATCCAATTAAATTCCGATACAATACGGAACAATTATATCAATTGCACAATGTGTGACGGGCTGCCCCCATTAATCTAAATTACTAATGCGTGATAATGCGATACGGGGGAAAGCGCCTTAGATAATTTCCGACATGCATTAATACCATTAAACTCAAATCATATTTGGCATGATATTGACCTTCCTTTGTTCAAACAAGCTTCTCTCGTCCAGCGTGTTTTATCCTCATTTCATCGTTTACTTTTATCGCTTCACGGTCACACGCCTTAACGAAGAAACATCATCTTAACTGAGATCAATAAAGCCGAAGTAGGTTCCATTCATTCTAGAACCATCTCGCCAGATCCACCTACAACGCTGGCACCGCCACCTTAGTGACTAACCAGACACAACGATATTTATGACACTCGAGATTTCTCCAGTAAGTAACCTTAAATATTTTATAACAAACAATAAAACACGTTCGAGAGTTACTGCCACTTTTTATCGTCCATAAAGAGATCACCTTTTTTCAGGAGCTGAACAGCCCAAGTTTAAGATGAAAGAGAGGCACAATGAAAAAGAGACAGGGATTACGTCTTAATAAGGGTCGTTTCTTTCACCTACCCATGTATCTATATATAATACAATCGATCACATGGCGACTTGTTCGTATCTTGTTCGGGAGGTGGCCATAAAAAAAATATGATTGGAGAGAAACCGTTAAAGAAATTAGATAAGTAATATTAGCTCTGGAAATACCCAGAACGAACGAATATGGCCTTCGGGAATGTTGGAGAGTAAACGTAGTAATTAAATGGAATTCAATTTTGTTGCTCATCACTTTAATTAACTGAGGATAATAAATTAGAAGAGCTATAATTTTTGCTTCATTTCTCATTGATATTTCGGCTTTATAACAATGGTACTGTAGTATTGAGAATAAATGCAATAACTATAAGCGATCCTTAAAGCAAAAAATATTTTACCTTAGCTTACAACAAAGTGATACTGACTTCAGTGAAAACTTACGATGATACAGACTAATTTGTCATAAAAAAGGTATTATTTTTTTCAGGTGCCCCTTTCCGGAGTGTAGGACGCCCTACATACAATGCAACCCTCGCTACTAATATCTTTGGACAATATTTTAAATGTTTTATAAGTATCAAATGAGAAGCGTTAGTTTGAGAGGTAACTTCAACCATCTTACCTTTTTCAAATGTAAATATTTTTATTTGCTAAAAAAATTTCATTGTTATCATAAACTGCTGCTGTTCCTATAATGTTCTGCTGTTAAACGTTATCATTCTAATGGATATACATATATTGTAATCTAATCCCCGAAAGCTGTCATTAGCGCCATGTATAGTGAGTTCGGTATGTCCACTCGTTCAACATCAAATTTCCATCTAGCGGTGATGAGCTCTTCTTCAGCGGCTGCAACTCCTTTTATCTCCCACTGTCTAGGTATCGGGGCAGTATTTTAAGTCTCTTCAATGACGGGCTTGATAGAACCAATGAATAGCTGGTTTTCCGTTCAATTTCTTCACAAGTTAAATCTTTCAGTTTATTGTAATATTTCCTTACAACAATTCCAAGGATAATTTCAGTCGTATCTCAGTTGTAATTTCGTATGTTAAATATAGTTCATCATTATCAAATAATCATTTTGTTTGTCAGTAAATATTATTGTGTTGGCAAGAATATTCGATGCAAATCTCAAATTATATTTGGAAAAGAATCAGATGTGATTAAATAGTCGCGTCCCTTTACTTCTTCATTTGAAGGAGTAAAGGGACGCTATTAAATTTTTCATCTTGAGTCCAAAGATTCATCTAGGTAATACGTGTTTGGCTGTATTCCGTATTTGAAAATGTTCAGCATTTATATTTTTCCATTGATAGGAAGTTATAGTCACGTGTGTTGATAATACCCGTAGTTCCGGTACGGAACATATAAATAGTTTATATGTATTGGAACGCAATTCTAGGTCAATTCTCTGTTCAATTTAAATTGCCGGAAGAGTATCTACCAAAATCCATTTTTCTTTCAATTCTCCCTCGCTAAAAACATTACAGTACATATATATTCACATATTTTTTCTTCATGTGTAGGGGGTAGGGAGTATACCAATATTTAAATATTAAACTGCAGTAGTTTCCTTTTTGTGCAGATTATTTAATTTACTTTGTAATGTAAGTGATAATATAATCCTGATTTATCGATGGCAGGCAACCTACAATTCAGAGTAGTAGAAACTTCCCAAGATTTGCGATACTGTTTTCAGTTTCCCTTTTTGAATATTAATTTTTCGTAAGTTTTGATCTAATTGCTCTTGTGACATATTAGTTATAAGGTCCTATAAAATTATCTTTTCTCCAGGGAATATATCATACAAAAACCAATTTACCGTACATGTAATAAGAGGAAATTACTCTCAAAACATATTAAATTTTACGCATCAAGGATTTATGAGGTGGTGGTGATTCCGACGTAATTACAGAACGAAATTAGATCATCAAGTTGCCACGATACGTTCATCTTCCCCATGAGTACATCGCCCGAGTAGCATGTCTTAGAGCGATTATGAAAAAAATGATGGCCGTAGAGGGATTGAAAGAGCGACAAGATCAGAGGGAGAGAGAAGGGGAGAGGCTGTAGGTTAGTCGGTTGAACTAGGACAATTAGATAAAAGGGTCCGAAACACTAATGGAGCCCAAGAGGAGGCTGTTAAAATCTCGACAGTGACAAAACGACCTCGCTCTGTAGTCTCGAAGCGGGCGTACCCCGCTCATGTATTCAACGAACCGACTCTACTTGCATCCTTCGGACGTCATAAATTGAACACGGTGATGTGCCGTGTTTTATAATGCTTAGGAAGAGGACGCTGGAGGTCGCAGATTCCTTTGGTAGGTCCGCTTTCAGAGGTTGAACTGGATAAGTCGAGGACTTACGTAGAGAGAAGCTATTTACTCTGTAGAAGCAATAATTGCGCGACATATTGTCGTAGTAATTCGCTATACATATTTGTACTCCAATTGTGATTTTGTAAATGTTTGAAGTATACTACGATATGACGTATGCGAGTTAATGTAAAAACAGTATAAAAACATTTTATTTTAATATTTTTAAATACACAGCGTAACAAAGAAGCATTCTACATTATGGTCTATGTATTGCATGTTGCGCTCATGCCTTAATATTTACAAGAATTCTTCATAAGTAGGCTACGAACCAAAAAAATCTAACCTTTTATAAATAAAAGAAATTAAGGAATCGTTTGAGAAAATATGGAGTATATTCCAGCTTCAAGTGTCATACAGTGTTAGTTGTTGTCTTAGCAACAGATTGCGTTGGTGCATAGAGGAAATATAACATTAAACAACATAGAATATAAAACTGACGTAATTATCGTAACAATACCTAAAACCAGGAATCGATTCGTGCGTGGAATGCTTTAATGAGAAAGTTCGCTGATTTACAATAAAAAAATGTTACCCATGAAGGTGTCTTTCTTGCATATCTACTCTTATCGGGATTAATACGATTTTCAATTTGTCTAAATCGACTACAACTATTTTTAAACTGCCAAAAGTTGTGATAGGCAGTGTTTTTAACGTTCCAATATATCACACTATAAAGCGCCATAGGATGGAAGTCATCTGCTATAGTCGAGGGTTACATACTTGAGACTTGTACTTACGTATATAGTAATAAAGCAAAGTTAAATACCCGTTCTTATCATCGTTGTCCAATGAAGAATACTTCTGTTTTGCTCAAGAAAACAATTCTTTCTTTAAGTTTAAGCAGTTTTAAGTCAGAATTTTTCTTTGCGATGACGACCCAACGGAATGTATAAGCTCTTTAAAACTTAAATTAAATTGTGCGTATAAAGTATTCCATGGCTTAACTACTATCATCCCCTCGCTGTGAAAGGTGCAGCTCTGTTAATTGTTGCCCAACTGCGACGCGACCCTCTTACCACTGGACAACCGAGTCGTTAAATTAAATTAAAAAGAATATCGCATCAATTTAATTTCTATTAGTGTTGAAGAATTCCTTAATATAGGTTAATTTTATTTAAATAATATGTTGTTAAACGCCTTTGCTGATTTAAAACACTTGTTTTCAATAATCTGTTATTCTGATTATTATTATTATACCTGTATGGAGAAGAATATCGAAATTATGTAAGTGTTTTCATCCTAGCCAAATACATCAAGTAGACATTCGAGAATTTCGCACTAGTAAACTAAATCTTATGAATTCGCTGCTGAAGATGCAACAACGCAACAAAACGTCTCCGATTTCTATAACAGCAAGCAATAATTAGAACAATCATAATAAGCAAACCCATAATGAAATACATTTATTTAATGGTGTTACACTACCGGTATGTGATTAATTTCTTATTGATTGATGTGATGAAGCCACAGAAAACTGATGCACCTTCCACGTGATATTATATGTGAATAGAAGGGGTGCCATGTAACATTAAATAATTCATAAACTACATGTTGGTAACTGTGAATTTCAATATAATTTAAGGGGAATCGGAACTTTCAAGATTAATTACTGCCACGTTGTTATTTATCGCGCTATTCCCAGCAGTATTTTAAATATGTACATTGCGCTGTAAATTTAAGATAAATCTTTCACTTTTAAAATTGATATTACGTCGATATATGAATTACGACATAAAGAACCGATCGAATTCCGTAAATAAATGTACTTCTCCCTAGAGTAAAATCCATATTTTTGCTTATCACACACACGTTCATTTGTACATACATATATCACGGCGATGCGTACAAATCCCATTAGAATTGGATTATTTCTTTGCAAACAAATCAATCTTGGTGAACTCGGTTGCGCATTGCTTTCGAGTTGAATGAGAGGTTCAATTTAAGTATAGGGAAATTTCAAGAGTAATCATATATCTATCTAGATTAACAATAACTTGATTTGGCAAGATATGTATAAATACGAATTTATTTCGGAATATTGCAGCATCTATCAACGTTCATAATGAAATTATATTGGCTTGTATAGCCCATGAGGTAGTATAACAAACACGAAAAGTATCGGCATACTCGGCATCAAAGAATATGTAACTAATTGGCCCGTACTAAAGAAATCCACAAAACATATTCATGAGAAAATTAAATAATTTGTATGGTAGAGAGTGTACCGATACCCTCAGTGTTTCCCGAGCATGTAAATACGTAAGAAATTTGAAATGACCTAGATCTAGCAACTACAGCAGTTGCCTTTTCTATGTGTGAATTTACTTTATTATTCTACGTGGTTTTGCTGTCGGGACAGCGACGCGAAATTTAAAAAAAAAGACGACGCTATGATTACTAACCTTCCCAAAAGTCAATTAGATGCCGAAGTGCAATATTCCGATAACGCAAGTGAGGAGCATTTATTAGCGAGAATGATCTGCCACTCTCTACGTTTTCCTCTAAACGTAACCTGTTCAAAGCGCAGTTGAGAAAGCAACCTCACCGGCACTCTTTTGTAGGTTTGTTAGTCGGGATTTCATCGTAAACCAAACAAATGTTTATGCTTCTCGCAAAAACTTGCCTGCAGATATTTCTTCCGAAGAAATCGAAGCGTTTATCGGAATGCTTGCTCTAAAAATTGCTTGTCCAAGACCTTATCTTTATTGGGAAGTATCGGAAGATGCATATAATTAATTAGTCTCAATGAATGTATGCGACTGTATAATGATTAATTTTCATTTTAATCGCAATTTCTGAAACTTCGTTCCCTGCTTGACACTTTCAATAAAACAGACTAAACCAATTAGCTTTTCGTAGAGCCATGGCAGGTGGAATTTTAGAAACACATAACAAGTAATCATAACGATCTTTAAATGTATCATGGTTTATCACGTTACGATCGTTTGGATCATCTACATCTAGCTGAATTTGAGGAGAATCAAAGGAGATTTTACACCATACATATTGAATGTACGGTGCATTTATGTATCTGAGAATTCATTGTAAATGTAAGAGAGGTATTGACGAAGTCAAAGAATGCCAACCGTACACTATAGCAATGTGCTTCATGCGCCAACATGCCCCACTCTTCCCAGTCTTAGGTGCCGGAAAAGATATTTACAAGCCCCAAAAGCTAATTAAATTGGTGTGAGTGTAATATTTTATTATTTGTACAATATTAATTCACTTTTGAAAGCTATCAAAAATCAGATCATGATAGAATGGAAAAGCAATATAAATATAACATCGTCCAAGACAAGTGCGTTTTGGGTACATTTAATTCCTAGTATACCTCTGAATCCGTTGGGACAACTGGAGCTTTCTTCAATAACAAACGTTCGCTTTTATATCGGTTTTGCCTAACCACTAACACCGGAGTGGTCACGACGATTTTCCTAACATCGGAGGTATATGTTCGTGTTTGCGTTTGGCGTATACGTATCCTTATATAGAGTTGTACATACATATACACGCCGTAACGGCCTCTTTCGCATTCTTTTCACTTCTTCCACTTCTTTAAAGCGCTCACCGAGAAACACGCGCTCATGCCGCCCGCCTTTTCTCGAGATTAAAGAACTTAGAGTTGCAGCAATCCTTTGTGCTTTTGTATGCAGTTTGCTCCGCTTTTACGGAAACTTTTATTTTATATTCTTTGGACACAGCGAGAAAGGAAAAGAGAATATCACAAGCGTTTATCTGTCTTTTCACTTTTCTTTTTTTTGGCTAATCCGTTATGTCTATTTATCACGGCCTGGATACTTCAAAGGTTTCAAGGCAATAAGAGATTTGATTGCTATCATACTTCGCAAAACTCAGTCAAATATACTTACCCCGTTTTTGAGCATTCGTGTAATTGCTTTTGTAATTTGAAAATATTAAAATCCTAAGCATGAGAGCTATTCTTCTATTCATTTAGGACTCTAAAACTATGTGCATAATACTTCAGTGGAAAATGCTGGAACGTTAAACCACTAGAAAGAAAAATGTTTTAATAGCAATCCCTATAATTGGTAACTCGGGCCAAGCTCGTGTTAAACGAGATTATGAGAAATGAAGTCGTATTCATTAAACAGATCAAACCTTAACATAGAAATCAACCTTCGTTAGTACGCAAAGAGTTCGAGGCCAAATTCTCCTTCTCCACTCCTATTTCGAGCAAGTCACGTGTCCACGGTCCCTGGCTCCCGCGAAATTTGAACCGTAACCAGGTGGCTGGCGTTCGGTAAGATCGTTCTCATGTCAGGGTGACGTGAGGAAGCAAGGTCCATCAGGTATCCGGGTGGCCAGCGTACAGGAGATGGTGACCGTAGATAAGGTACGTGTGGCATACTGAAGTTAGAAAAGCTGAAATGTTCTTCGAGAACAAGGAAATATATTTGGCGCTTTGTCTTTGATAGAAAATTTTGTGGTAGTCTCTTACTTCGTTCGTACGATGCAGAAAGATAACCTTGTGTTTCGGTTTACACGTATTTAAAAGGAGATTCCTTGAAAAGTATCCTAAAAACGCAAATTAATATTGTTTCTTATCGGGAATAAGTACAAAACCGTATAAAGGAATTCCTAATATTAAAAGAGCTCGAATTAGGGAACAGTGCTTCTCCTTGAAATAATCATTCTTTACGAATACCTGCTATCCAGTGGTTCGTTTTTCTGTGTGCTCTCCGGCAACTTAGGATTTTAAGATTAGTTAAATTCTTTTCCTTTCCGTTTGCCACATTTCATACGATTGTATATTGTCTTTTTGGAATAAATTATTATTATATAAAAAAAGAAAAATTAAATTTTAAAAAGTATTTTAGTTTTTAATTTAGTAAGCATCGTGTAGCGAAGTGGTACGTGTAGTAAAGAGGACCGCTGGAGCTCCCGCGGTAACTCATCTACTAATCTCGGAAATAGGGGTCCCTAGAGGTTTTTAATGAAATTCTCGGGTTCGGAGGGGGGCTCCTTACTTCCACCTAGAAGGATTTAAGATATCGAAAAGTGAAAATCATTTCGATTTAAGATGCGTGTCGTTTCGTAACATATGCGAGCGTTATCTACGTACACGATGCTTGATAATTGTTGTATAGTCAGTTATCGCATATTTAATTCTACTGTAGGTGTACTACTAATGTACTGTTTCTTTTGGTTTTCAGAATCAGTCTTTTTGAAGACTCGCGCTCGTTTGCTTACTATTAACAATAGCGATCCTGTTCCGATCGAGGTAGCAATAAAGGACTGGGAATGAACGCTGCGTTAAAAATTTCGCATCCGTTGTCGAGAAACAGCGTGCCATAGGATGCGTAACGCTGTTGCAACGCTTGCGTGCGATGATGAAGTCGTTGGGGCGGGTTTATGTTAACAGCGCCGATTTCGTGAGCACCAGCGCCAAATGTGTGAATGCGCAGACCGTCTTCGCCAGCAGAATTCGAACTGGTGCTATGGTCCATCTCCAGCACAAGGACGCTACGGAATTCTTGCTAGATGTTGGACATCTGTTGGGCCGGCGGGTGCATGCATGCTGAAGAAGGAGGCTGCTGCGCGGAGTTCGTTACGCTGAAGGGGAGATGAGGAAATCTTCGAATTCAAGTAGTTAAGGGCGAAGAATTCTCCGATTTACCGCGATACCGGGTTGGAAGAGCGGTTCGAGGATGTTCGCAAATCCATCCTTACACAGTTGGAGTAGTTCCTTTAAAGACGTTTACGCAAAAGCTTTGTAAGTGATCTTTGTTGAAATATATAATTTCTAGGTGTAAATTTGCAAAAGGAACTGAAACTCTAATGCATCCTGAGCAATTTGTTAGTAAGGAAGCACTTTATTTTCTGCAGGAAGTACAAAATACAAATTAGAAAATAGTCACTGATTTTTGTTCTGTATTTAATAAGTTACACTTATTTTCTTCAATCTACGTAAAGGTCAATTTTAAATTCAGGAGAGATGTTGCTATATACTTTAATATACATACACATCAAGCTGTTGGAGGTTCGTGTTAACCGGGTGAATGAAATCGAATTTATTTCTATAAACATATCGACACTCCTAGTATATAGAACGATGTTACTGTCAATAATCCAAAATTACGAAATATCGGCCGACAAGCTGTAGTTTGTGGGACATCAACCATTAGACGGAGAGCGTGCGTTTGACATAGTAGACTTCTAGACACAACACTACTAGAACTTTAGATAATTATGCCACATCATAGTCGCGATTCAATTTCAACTACATAAACTAATTTTAAATTGATCTTAATATACATAAATTTACCTATTCAATGCGGTTATGCCATTTCAGATCGTGGAAAGACGTTAATTGATAATATATTCAATTACCATGTTTCCAATATAAAGAGCAAATCGGGATGGATTATTCTTCGAGTTCGCACTAATGGTAATGTATTTTGTTTTTGGCGTATTTAGGAATACTTCATTTGGGACAAACCACTTATTTAATAGAAATACTTTTATCCTCGATTACATTAATTTACTCATTTACTATAGTATTGTAGAAAAGAAGCAATGTCATTAACATTTGAATTTACTTGATGTAATATACGCTGATCGTTATATATTGCAATGCGTGCCATTTCATTGTGAAAATGTACGTCGCACCAGAGCTTCTGTGTAATTCAACTACGAGGGGTTCTTATCATGATCTCGAAGACGCTAGAGAGATACATAATGACCGGCAGTACAATTGCTAATACAACATTCAAAAATGATCGGGTTAATGTTTGTGTGATGTTCACTGCAACAAATGTCATTTGATGATAGTATGAATTATATTATTTTTGCAATACTATGTAAGATAAACTAAATAAAGCAATAAATAAAATAAAAAGTGATAATATTACATACAGTAAAAATAATGAAAAGATATCTTGAGCAGGTTCTTGGACTGCTTAACATGAGATGGCATGTGCAGGAGCGCTTTGAAAAACTGCTCACGCACAGGCTTAGTATGATGTCTACACAACGCATCAAAGAATGCCTAGAAACAATTTCTAAAAGGGAATGCTAACATAACCTCTTCAGGGTATTTATAGATTCCATCGATATCATGAGGAAGCTATATTAACGTTATTTTTTGGTTATTGTTTCTAGATATTTTCTGATGTATTTTGTTGCTACCCAAAAGTGCACTAAATAAACTATACTGAAATGCCATCTCTTATCAGAATGGGCTGACCACCAAATGAACAGATTATTGCTGATCTAGCAAATGAAAATATTTGTACTAGAGTTTGGCATATATCTCTCTAACACTTTTACAGAAGTTGTTAAAATATCATTATGTTCCTGTATTTACTGACTGCATTTACAGTATAAACATTCTCCTGTTTAATTTCCTTCTGTAAAGGCCGCTGGTATTTACCTGGGTGGTTGGTCCCAAAATTGCCAATCAAACTCCTTATAGATATCGCAATACCAGCTCGTGCTTGTTTTTATTTAAGAGAAAAATAAAACCATATTCTCCTCTTTACAAACAATCATTGGCTTTTTGGAGATATACTCCCATGCGTAAAAAAACAGTCACTCCTTCAAAAAATAACAGTGATACTACAAGTGACAGAAAAACAAAAGAAAACATGCGTGTTGTGTTGAATGACTAATGGTTGTATTCAAATTACGAAAAGGAGGAGGTTTTAAAAAGAAAGTAGACGGGGGTTAGACATAAGGGAAACATTAAGCAAGATGTGAGATGTTTATATTTTTCATTTACCATGGAATCTTAAACAAATTTAAACATACCGCAAACCATTGGAAAAGATTTGTCTTACTATTCTCACAGATCTTCATTGAAATACACCAAGTCAGTTCAACACTAATTTATTTTTTAGTACTTTAGAAGAGGCTCTTCGAAAAATACATGCTATTAAGGTAAATACTACCCTACAATCTTTATAACCCACTTAGGACTGTTGAGGAAATAGCCGTGGTCGAGTTTAATGAACAGGTGGTTTAATATTACAGTCAATTACGAACGTGCGTACGTATGTGTATAAAGCAAGTTTACGCAAGACTGATGCTAAAAAGTTGCAGTATAACTTCGTTTTAAAACAAGGGATGTTAAGCTTCCCTCATAAACATCTACCCTGCCATATATAACGATAAAGGAAATCTACATTCCTAATGACAGTTCCTTGGTACATCGGTATGCCACTGCTACTTATAACATTACAAGTTGAGTCGTAAGTTTTAATTGATCTTATTACAGACATTCTAACGTAGCCAATAATTTTCTTTTGTAGGTAAGGTGAATAACTATGATGTTCCCGGTTCTATAGAAAGATTAAGTTGGTATACAAGACTCAAGTTCTTTTTGCAATCGGTCGTATACAATTACAAGAAAAGCTCCAAACCGCTAACAATATCGCCTTCCTAGTACAAGGAACCGCAACATTCCCCGTGTTTTATCTACTCGAATAAAGTACAAGTGCAAACCGAAAAGAATAGCCGCCTGACTGATTGAATTTTCCTCTATACGAGGTGAGTTTCGCCCAATAAAGAAAGAAACAAGAAAAGGAGGAGACAAATAAACGAGCAGTGCATCAACAACAACAACAAAACCAATAAAAACTTAAGCTTCTTTCCGGTCGGCGACAGAGGAAGCGAACTTTACACACTCTTCTTGTGCGGTGTGACCTCGGCAAGTCGGGACACAACCACCTGGGATCCTTGTGGCCGACATTTCTGCCGACTTGTCACTATCGACAGATTTACACCCACACTTAGCGGGATTAGTGAGATTCTTCTCGTATACACAGCCTCCGTTTCCAGGCGACACGCAGAAAACCAGCTTCGATTCCGGGCTTTCCTTCAGCGGTTTGGCAAGGAAAAATCCGTATACAAATCCTTCTTGCATACATATATACGTACACATACGGCACCATTGATGTGTATGTACGCTAGTGGTCCTGCATATGAGAACAAACTTTGAATGAACATGTTTATCTGCAAAATATTCAACTGCTTGAAGTTAAAGTTTCACCACTGCTGTCATCAATTATTTTATATTCATTATCATATATCTAACCAAAACCATCAATATAATTATTGCGGTACCTGCTGTATTTGAGGACACTGGTTTTCACCATAATAGTATTGGCTCCGATTACGCAGCCAACCAGCCTCATCCTAAATTCAATAGCGAATAAATTTTAGAAGTTATCTAACGTTAAATGTGGCAAAAAATCCAAAAGAAGTATATTTTGAGTATGTAAATAGGACTATTTAGCAGCAAATATTAATTTTTGTATTGGACACGCAAATTTGCTCTCGTCAGAGCCAGATGTCAATGCGCTTGCGGAGCATTTACTTAAAGTTATTTTTATGCTAAGCAATTTAACTTCTTGAATCCGC
Source organism: Oryctes borbonicus (assembly GCA_902654985.2). Lineage (NCBI taxonomy): Eukaryota > Metazoa > Arthropoda > Insecta > Coleoptera > Scarabaeidae > Oryctes > Oryctes borbonicus. The sequence continues at coordinate 1,457,984 of LR736859.1, read as the reverse complement.
TTCGAAGGGTTTTTAATATCATACTATGCATTACTTCACTCAGTAATGAGATACACCATATTTCTTTGGAAAGCCTTAATACATCACGCAAAATTGTTAATTCTGCAAAAGAAAGCGTTCGGAATACCTATTAAGTCTAAACATAATTACTCCTGCAGACCTCTACTTAAAATCCCCATCTATCGGTTAATTAATTCTATAAATAGTATTATTCTCGCCAATTATTGTACGTCATAAACGCAGATCCATTTTTTAACTAACAAAGACACATATAAGTAACCAATAAATTGAAAATAAATTTAATATAGTAACGATATTTAAGTTGCGAAGTAGACAGCTGTATATGATAAATTATATCGAAATATTTATTTTTCATAGTCCGTAGACAAAAGCGACAAACATGAGAAAAAAAGATACCCGGAAAAAAATATTCGATATTCGTTGGGTTCATATGTAAATATATAAGAATAGATGAAAGAATCCACAAAATTAATATTTAGATTCAGCGTAGCAAATAAAAATAGCACAAAAGGAAACCCTGGATTTTACAAGTAAACAAGTATAAATTTTACTTATCTTCTATCACTATTTCCCAAGAAAAACAACAAAAGGAGGGCAGCATCACGGAAACATGTTATATGTTGTGCTCGCTTCATGCGATCATTATATGAGGGATATCTTTTAGGCTTTTACAATAAGAATCCTCGAAGCATTTTTTCCAAGTGGTATCTTTAAAGCATAGTTTTTGAAGACTTCAATAGCTTCTTGAGGTGATAAAAACCGCTGTCCAGGCATTTTTTGTTTGACATTGTAGAACAGAAAGAAGTCATTTGGCGATAACTACGTGAATACGGGAAATGAGACATTAATTCGATGTTCTTCTCCTTCAAATAACCAATTACTTGACGTGTTGTGTGAAAGATGACGTGACAATGTCGACGAAGGATAATGTAACGTTGTCAATTGTTTTTCCCGATTTAATTGATTACTTCTGGCAAACAAATTGTTTCATATCATTTAGCATTAACTGTTCTTCGATCCTGGAATGCAATGTTTGCAACATATCCAGTACAACAAACAACAAAGAAATGTTTTCTGGAAAGTGTTTCGCAGCTTTTATTGGATATCCTTCATTTGGGAACAGTTGATTGCTGCTTAGTTTCGTTACATATTACGTTGTTGTGCGCAGATTTTGACATTGCTTTGACATAGTGCATTTGTGTTATCTGTGTGTTCACCTGTATTCCAGCATTTTGTTTTTTAGTGTTTCTGCTCTCTCGAAACCTTCCATACATTTCTTATTCACATGTAGTTCTATGTGGCTTTTTACAGTTGGCCTCTCAATGCAGGAACGTTGACTTCCACCCCTTTCTAAACCAGCCTGAAGCTGGAAGTCCTGCAAAGTTTGAAATCCTAAGAAGCTCGTTTGTCATTTTCTTTATTTGAACCGTCCCTATCATTTCTGTTGTTATTTGATCGTACTAATGTGTTTCTCACAGGCAGTACGTGTAGCTGTGATATCTGAATCAGCAACATCAAGACATACATAGGTAGCTTTCGCTACGCACGGGTGTGTCTTATGTCAATGATGCAGGGTCGTAGATCGATCTCGCAATGTACAGTGGCCGGTTTATGTTCTGTCTCCCCCTTGCAACGACTAAATATCGATACTATCTTCCACGTTGCGAGGCCAAGTACTTAGGTTCAGCAAATAAAAGCACAGAACCGCGTTTAGTGGGAATCCCAATCATAAACCAAAATGGGAGCAATAAAATCTACCTGCGAATAATACAATACAGCTACGAGTGGCAGAAAGTCTAGATACATAGTCTCAGGGGGAGACAAAACATAAAAATGTCACTGTACATGCGTATAAACTTTAAAGCACTAAATCCATCACCATATGTATGATCATCAGTGTACCTACACGGTTATCGTGAAGAAAAATATATTAAGAAAATATTGGATCGCGAGAATGTTATAAATTAGAAGCGCGACAGCTGTAATAAATTTGCATACGTATTTCTGCGAATCCCCTGAAAGGAGAACATTATAATACCGTTGCGAGAGCCAAATAGTTACTTGCTTTCCGCTTTTCATCCGCCCTTTCTATTCAGCGTATTTACGTTTCGGTGATGTATTTTTTGTCCGCTATATCGAGCGCTTCCCGGGTTGTGTAGAAAACTCAATTCGTCAATATGTTTAATGAATTTATTAACTTGACATCAGCTTCGGCCGGTAGTACTATGGCTCACGTATATTACGTTGGGATGGAGAAAAAGCCAGATAATAAATAAAACAAACAGGTGCACCATCGCAGTGCCGAGGCCTAACTTTTGACATATTGAGCTATTAGATTGATGTATGTTTACAGCTAAATTCCTTTTTTATTAAATTATTTTTATTCTCCTAAATTCTGTGAGATATATACTACGGGCGATTTTTATATACTCTCCCTGATCGTTGAAGCAACCAACATTGTTTTGGCAATGTTTTGATTCAATTTGACATTCACTGTATGATGGAAATCTGAATTTATGAACACAACATCAAAAGAAGTCAAAAATATGTTGGAGGGGGACACATGCACGTATAAATTTAATCACTCAACTTCACCTCTCTGACGAGGACGAGAACCCCTTCCTTTACCATTACAAAGAAAAGGAATCCAGGGATGTCTAAATACAATTGAATTCCCATTTTGGTTACATTTCGATAATATAGAGCAATCCAATGAAATGGGTTTACAATATTCAACTCCATTTTGCTTGGAGAATGTATGAACAAGTTAGTATTTTTGTAATGCGCATTGAATTTGAATTTAATATTTGCATTAAGCTTAAATTTCTAGAAAAGGGAACAAGAAACTTGAGAGATGAAGGTTTTAGTAGTTATGTAATTGAAAAATTACATATATTCCTTTTCTAAAATTTTTGCTAAAAAATAGGTTTCGGGAACATACTTTCAATGGATCAATCTGATTCTTTTACAAAATTTAAAACTGTTATCTAACTATACGAAAAGAAATTACATTAAATTTAAAAGAATATATTAAAATAATTTCGATTTTTAGTAACAGATGGCTTATATTGAAGTAATAATTCTTTTAGGGAAAGATAATAAAAATACAATCTCGAAGGTCAACGTCACTAGCGCAATAAGAGTTCGCCTGATGATGCTGCTTCTGATCCATTTTCGATTTTTCAATGACTTATACTATATATACTTATATATAACATTAGGTTCCGTCTCCTTGTCCCTTACGTTTTATTAGACAATTTTATTTCCAGCTAGCAATAATTCCGGGGGAGCGGCAGTATTACTCGTCTCTATTTACTTCTCGTCCATAATGTTCGTTTTTGATGTGACATTCTCCTCCAAACAGAATAAATCATTAATAATCATTAATAAGAATAAATGATTTTGTCTTTATCATATTTTCGCAAATTAAATATTACTTAGCGGCAAGTCATTAAGTCCGGTGGCAAATGTTCACATTGGACAGTCGGCGATACTACCAAACATCAAATCCTTGAACATCAGATCGCGAACTCGCATCGCATATTACAGGCTGTAATTTTTACAGAAAAGAAATTTTTCTCAATTAAAATGTAATTTATGAGAGTAGAAATCATTATTTAATGTGAAACGTGTATCGCAATTTGCCGCGATTTTTGACAAATGTTATCGGAATAAAGAGGCGAACAGACGCTACGAAAATTCGCCTCTTTGGTTCAAATCGCCATTGGGTGAACCAGATTGAAGTGTTGTTGAAATTATGCTTTAAGTATTAGTTTAAGACAGGTTTGATTATTCAAAAGTGGCGGAGTTGTTCTTACGTGACGCGTCACTAGAAAGGGCCTCGCAAGGACAAATTTTGAGGTCAACCTTTTTATTGTATCAATTTAGCTTTGTAAAACCTTCTTATTTGCAATTTATAATATTTTTCCGAAAAAGTGTCTGGGTAACGCTTCTGGATCAACGGGCCGTAAGTAATTAAATTTACAATTTACAGAACAAGCTTCCAGTATTAACAACATTACCAGTAGGGTCTTACAGATTTGCAAAGAAACATCTGATCCAAACGTATGATGAATCTGGTGCGGAAAATTAAATTTTATTTGACTAAAACAACCCGATCAAGAATTATTCTTAATTTAAACTTTGATAATTTGTATTTTAAAATATCAATAAAATTACTTGATGGTTGTCTTGATATTATACATAACATACATGTTTAATCATAATTTACCCTAATAATTTCGAGGCTTAGAAAGATAAACTGCATTGTGAAAAATTACATAACAGTTTCTGGAGTTAATTTATTTTTTGTAGGTTGTTTCTTTAATACGTAATGCTGTCTATAGTTCAATGCCTGAACTGAAATTGTTGCTTGATTGACATTATACATACTTGGTACTGTAGTTGTTAGCAAACCGTTATTAGTTCTAAGAATTTAATACTTAGAGGTCGTTAAAGTGTACATTACGTGCAGTATAAACACTATGTGGCGTAATATTAAACGATACTGTTATTACCGTATAGAAGCGATGCATGAACTGGAGCGACCCATACGAAAGACAAACACGAAGTAAGTTACACATTGCACTAATTGCATGAAGTTATAAATACAAAATTGTAACATTTTAGCAAGATAACAGTTTGTTAAATATAACCCGCAATGCGTATTCCATTTACCGCCGCTCTATCGTAGTAAATTTTAATCATATAACCGAAACGTAAACATATTATTTTAAACGCAAACGTACACATATTTTACGAGCAATAGCACGAAATTGTTTACGAAACAGTAGTTAGTATGCGCATTTGTATTTTATTGATTTTAAATTTGCATCCAATTATGCGAGGCGAAATGAATTTCTAGGAGCGCGACTAAAAGCGAGAATTTTTACAAAATGAGCATTCCGATGTTATTTTGTAATTTATCATTGCTCGGTAAAGACGGCGAAATTTTGCTGAGGTGGTTTGATGATTCGCTTGCGCAACGAGCCGAATTGAAGCAGTGATGACGCAGCAACATTAGATTGGAGAATTAAGGGCGAAGTGTCGATGAGAAAGCCAGCCGTACTAACAAGGGAAGATTCCAAGGTGACACTCACCGATCGGATTGACACTTGACAGATTTGTAGGACCTACCCACACTTATTACGAATAAAAAGAAATAAAATTATACATTTTTAAATACGTCATCCATAGCTCTATCAAACTAGCTCCCACGAGATTTCTTTGCCACCCCTACACACCATATTTCCACCGTCATACAGAGCGGGGTAACTGTAAAGAGCAGAATATAGCCACAAGTGATCCGTTTGAAATACCATTGACGCCTATATGCATATTTGCCACTCCCTGATCCCTGATTACCCCGAAGGAAATTAAAAGTAACTTGTATAACACATTAAATCCCAACGATTTTAATAACCTTGTACCTATATTGTACATTTAATTATAACAACGAAGATAGTACATATGATTTCTTCTAGCGTCTTATATAAATAGTAAAATGCGCTAGCCAAAAAAAAACAGTTGTTCGTAATAATGGAGCTCTGCTAGGTTATATCACATGAGAGTAAATATATGGTGTGCAGTTGCTTATTTGAAGAGTTAATATATTTTCACGCTTAATTTTCCAAAAAATAAATGTTTTGTATAGTATTCTATACTCCATAAGGGCGTGGTAGTGGTAGAAAAAAAATTTCGTCCGTGTTGGTTTGATAGACTCTCGTATTTAGACACATAACTTTTTTTATTCGTAATAACGGTGTAAATTGTCAAAATCCGAAAATCGTAGAAATTTCAAGGGTAGCTCTCACCAGCTAAACCTGAAGTTCTACAGAAACGGAAAGCGGCGTTTTACAACACTCGATGGGTCCTGCAAATCTGACAAGTTTTAATTCGATCGGTGAATGTCACCTTGCAGTCTTTCCTTGTAGGGAACATTCGTTGAAGAATTGCCGTTAAGATCAACAGAATGGTTTATGTTAGGTATTTTGTTTTCTGATGTTTTGAAAAATTCGTTTGGGACGAACTAAGTACTTTATTAGTCCAATTACACTTTGTTTGAGTCAACATAATATTTCTTTGCCTGTATTCCAATATAGTATGCCATGCAATGAATGGTATACCATTTATTCTGTAATCTTGTGTACTTGAAAGGTCGCGCTATTTAACAGTTACTGATGCTAGATATTCAGAAAATATAATTTCACTTAATTTCACGGCACACTACTGTAAAACACTAGCCCATTATATGCAGTTTAAAGAAAGAATCGTTAATGTCTCGAAAACTTTAAAAAATGGGTATATACACACCCTAATATCAATTTCTGTGGAATCTCCACTCCAATTCAATTATAATCCATTCGAAAAAAGGAGCTGTTTTAATTTGAAGGTATCTATACTTGAAAACAGTGTGTGAACTCCCTGTATAAAATTTAGTAACGATAGCAATAAGGTGTCGTACACATGAGCTTCCATTTCGTTCCACAAAATTGAATACCTTAGTCTCAACAAAAGCGGTGCAAATGCAAAAATTTCAACATGTTAGTAAATATCTCGAAAACAGTAGACTTTAGGAGTAAACTACCTTAATTGAAATTATTTACCTGTGTTTCGTGTACAACCCATTAAGCTAATAAAAAGTATACCAATGTATTTAAAATAAAAAAGTTGGCAACCAGCTCTAGTTCAACCGGAAGTGTTTCGTAAGCGAAAATAATTTAAGGTAGTAGATCCGATGCTGTAACTACCTATTGCAAAATTTCCATTCATAGTAACATCATTAACACTTGTAACTAACAAACTTCCTAAAATACCCTGTAGGATGTTCCACTTAAGAGAACTGGAATAGCACGAGTCAAACGTGGCAACGATTTCGATGACTATCTTGTAGACACTAGTTGACACAAAGGAATCTTCGGTGTATAGCCAAAAACTCGAAGAAATACTCGGTCGAATAAAATCCGAAGTAGAGATCAGGCGTTAACGCGTTTGAGGTATCGATCGTTAAAGAAACAACGGCATTTTGCAAAAATCCAAAATTATATTAATTATCTCAAAAAGTAAGATAGATAGGTAGGGGCAGTAATTATGAGAATTGACGTAATATGACATCCAAACTTGTAATAATATACTGGATGTTCCATTTTAGAACCCAGACTTGCCTCATGCTCTATAGAGACTGAACACCATGTATAATTGAGTATAATTTTATGTAATACTGCACTTGTTTCCGAATATTTTACTTGAAAACTTTTGCTCTAAATTGCTCATGAAAGGAATTATCTGCCATCCACCCACTAGGTGGACACGCTGTATCGATCACTCATTTCTAGAAACGAATCTAACAAAATGTCTTCTTTTGATTAATCTTTTGTTGATACATAAGCGATTATAAAAGCTTTCATAACAAAAAAAAATGGGAATTTCAAAGGAGTTCATTAAAAACATGTATTTATTTACCTATAACATCCGCTTTCGTCTTATATCCAAATATTTTTACTGACACTACATTAACATTACGTTTTGGCAAGTTGCCACGGTTATTGTGTACACAAGCAGAGCTGATTTTGAGACCATTTAGAACTCCATGCGGATTTAATCAAAAATAACTTAAGTTGTTTCTTCTCGCATTTCGTTTGAGAAATATTCATGAATATAATACCTAGGAAAAAAATGAAAGTGTACCTTCTAAAACTTTTATGCAAATGCCAGATTATGGTGCTGCAGTAAGCCAGTAACTTTGCTATTGCGGTTTATCGCAATTGAACGGTTGATGGATGGTTGTTTTCTTAGGTGGTAATTCGATTTGTTACTGTTTATGTTCATATCCGCTTAGGAGAGAAACAATCTACTCTATATTGATCTTTGTATATGTTGGTGTCGCTTTGAATCTGATATAAGCGCAATTTGCCATACAGTCGTTTCGATATTGGAAAGCATATGTTTATCATTTATTGTTTGTATTTAATCTACAACTTGAAATGAGTGAATTTGAATTTCAAAGAATTATGTTTACGTGTTGGAAATCGCTTCCTTTTTCATGTGAAATGTACATACATAAATTAAATGTCAAGTGATGTAAATATGTTTTGTTTCCTTTTGTAGGTGTTTACACAGTTTTATTTATTCAACTACTTAAATACTTTATAATTTTATCTTTATTTACGACAATGTTTGCCTCTGCAGGTCAAAACCGAAACAAATTATTATTATTGTACTTCCTTTTGTGTGAAACTTAGGTTATGTCCTAATGTTAATGTTAGTTAAAAATTTAGAAAAATGTTTGGCTGTTATACTGTTCATTGCTATTATTTTTAGATCCAAGAGCTACCTGAATTTCTAATAAAGCCTTACCTGAACAACAGTAAGTAACATTTACTCTCATTTAGCACGACTTATTTTAAACCATGAGACAATCTGCGCACTAATACTTTAACCTAACATAATCCTTAAGATAGGTTCCATCGAAATAAAGGAATTATAATACTTTTAAGTATCATTCAAGAATTTGTTAAATACAAGGGACGTTTCTAAAGTTCTGGGAATTGTCCACTAATTAAATAACGCAGAACTTACAGGCAATGCTATTGGTAATGGACAAATCTTGACATGTTTATGCAGCTATCCTGTGTAATATGGTTCAGTCTGAGCCAGGTGTTCGAATATCCACGAGTTTTCGTAACACTGTTTTTGTAACCACGGAAGACGTGGTTAAACCTCAAAGAGCAATAATTTTCTTTTGTAGAAAGAGGGTGTGAAAACTTCAGAAACTACACTACATTTGCAAGGAGTGTTTGAAGAGTCTGCAGAATATAAAAGTAGTGTATATCGGTGGATCGATCGATTTAAAACTGGTAGGACATCACTAGAAGACGATCCACGCCCGAGTACATCAATAAACAAAAGGAACATTGCCTCGGAGGACCTACTGAAAGAGGCGAGTGACTATTCGTCAAATTAGTGTACGTCTAGGAATGGACACACGATTAGTTCATGACATCTTACATGATGGTTTGAGCGTAAGCAAGGTTTCAGCCCGCTGGGGCCAAAACTGTTGAGATCGGAACAAAGGCTCAATAGGTCTGACACTTGTCAACTTCAAGAGCTGTTAGCCCGTTACGTTGATGAATTTAGCCAACGAATAGTAACCACTGACGAAATGTGGTTTTCTTATTTCAATCCTTGGACCAAAAATCAATCCAAAGAATGGCGTAAACTGAAAGATGGGCCTCTAAGATACGTGCAGTTCCGTTTGTTGGAAAGGTATTGCTTACTTTATTCTGGGATTGAGAAAGGACTAGTTTTATGGATTATCTGCAATTAACGCAAGATATTATTCGAATTTATTATTCGGACCACTGCGGCAGGTACCTGTCAGAGAACGACCCAAAAAGTTGCATAAGCGTCCATTATTGCAACAGGATAATGCAAGACCCCATACAGCAAGAAAGACAAAAGATGTTTTGAACGATTTATGATGGGAATTGCTTCCGTATCCATCTTACTCACCAGATCTCGCACTCAGTGATTTTCATCTGTTCCCAGTTTTGAAAAAACCGTTACGAATGTTTAACTGCCGTAAATAGGTATCATAAATAACCGGACTGCGGAGACACCGAAAAAGTTCTTTGAGGACGGCTTAAAAAAATTAGTTTATCATTGAGATAAATGTATTCAGTTAATTGGAGATTATGTAGAGAAACTACACTGTAATATTAATATTGCAATAAAAAAATTATAGCTAAATTCCCAGAACTTTGGAAACATCCCTCGTACATCGCTAGTTGGTCACATTTGGCAGATTCGTTGCTTCGTTGTTCGAAAATTGAATGCTAGGATGTACCATCAAAGAGTTCTAGATACCAACATCATAAACAAACTTAAGCGCATTGCTACTTCCAGATATATTGCTGCAGTAAACTGAGCTAGTCTGCCAGAAGGCTGCAAAACCAAGTTAAAATTGGATTTACGGCGGACGACAAAGTACCCCTTAAGCCGGGAGGGCTTTGTCACGCCAAAGTTCTTTTTTTTAACTATTTAAAGTGTAATAATTTTGAGTACGTCAATCTATCCCCTATAGCATACTTGCTTCAGCAAACTCAATTTGAAACGTTTATCTCAGTAAATAACCAAAATATTCTGGAAAATGTATCAAGTATTCCCGGTTGGCGGTACATGGTAATTGTTATTTTGCATCCCAAAGCGTTTCTTTTCCGCAGCCTATAAAACCGATATTTTACGCATGAATAGAATCGAACGATTCCCAATTAAGAAACTTTGTCATGAAAGACCGAATATCTCCAAAAATTTACGACAAAGGAAAAGTATGCAAAAACTTCGTTCGTCAGTAGGTCCGATTTCCCGAAAAAATACATAACTCAGCTCCCCTGAACAATGACTGTCCCGCCTCGAAGCCGAAGTTGTCTCTCACGTCTCTCACGTCGGGTGCCAATTCGGGTGCGCGTTTAGCTTCTGTGTCGGTAAAAGTTCAGAGCTACATAAATAAAAAAGGAGCGTTGGGACCGAGAAACAAGGGAAAAAGACGAAACAGGGCTAATTGAGCTTCCGGTTCGCGCGCCATCTTGCGGCGTTATAAATGACCACATCGCGGTCTCTGTTGATCAAATCGATAACACGGACGGTAAAGCAGAGCAATATACTCGATTCGTGATTGAACAACGGTTTAGTTTATAAACACGTTGACCGATTGACCGTGAGCATAATTTGAGATCTCACATATATGGGGGGTTATATATGCAGGTACAGCCTTAAACAAGGATCGTATTATGGCATACGAATATAACTATTGGGTCGTTGTTATTGCAAATCTATAACAATAAAGCTTTATGAGTTCCTACTTGGACGTTATCATGCATTGTCATAAGTGGATATTTCGTTTTCCTATGTGAAGTGGGTATTTCTACTAAATATTTATATAATGATAGAGGTCTCACATCATTCGGTCACCTCGTCTTGATGACGAGGACCATTCGTGTCCTCGAAACGGCCGTCCCGGACTAATTATTATATTACTATATAATGAATTAACCTTGTGTGGGCGGAGGTTGCCGACACTTTTGTGTTGTTTACAATAATGCTAGAGGGATCTATGAGATTTGTCTGGTAAATTTTGAAAAAGTTTTAGGTAAATTATTCACCGTTAACCTTCGAAGCAATCCGGCTAGATCGCCTTAAAACATTTACTTCGCTTTAACCTGTCAAACCTTTTAATTTAATGGATAAAAAAGTCTTGATCTTGGTCCTGGAGAGGGCAAGAGCTCTTGTTATGGGAAAGGAAGGGCGCACCGATATCAAAAAAGGGTAGCATGCAAGGTTACCATTCTCAACGATTTTTTTCTATTTTTGCTTTCTTTATACTTAGATCAGATAAAGAGTCCATCCTCAAATTGCAACAAGCCTATTTAGGTCAAATCTTATTTCAGGCCAGGGTTAGGTACATCAATTTATAACTTTTGGAGACATGCATTTCTTTAGAAACAAAGCGAGTTTAATGTTATAAACTTTCAAAAACAATATCTACATTCAACATTACACAAAACATTCTTTTTTATGTCGTGACTAACGGTTTTGTCTTCTAAACGTAAAGGCGGCGGGGACTCATAGAAGTCTATGTGTAAGAATAACAGCATTCCTTTCGAGAATTTTACATACTAGAACTCAATCTCCAGAACAGTGTAGGGTTGCATAAGTGTGCCGTGAGGGAAACACGTCAAACATAAATTTTGTTACGTAATCTAATTTGGGCAATATTTGGTCATTTAATTATTTTGATGCATTTATTTGACTTATCGAAGCAAGCGGAAAATTTCACTTAGAACTAACATCGACAGTGTGGCACAGGTAAAAGAGCTTTAGTGATTTTTTAAGTGTGGTTTGATGTGTAAAGGGGCGCCTCTGGCGGCGGTTTGAGCTCTAGTTATAAATGGAGTTGACTCGGTTCTACGTATTATTCACTTAATTTTTAAGAGAATTTGGTTTTGCAGTCAATTCTCTGTCTAATTCACATATGATAATGCAGAAATCTTGAAATGCAGACATCTAGAAGCGCAGAAATCTAGAAATACAGCACCTTTCAATGCTTTGTGTCCAAAGTGTTTTTATCTCCAAAAATGTGTGTACGAATAATAGCATCCGATTGGCTCCTTTACCTATGGTGGCACTCATGTGCTACTGATACTCAACGGTAATGACGAAAGAAGACTTCTACCGTTCCACTTTTCTTCCATTATCGTGTAATTTAAGCTAGTTTCTTGTTTTAAATGGCTGTTTTGTAATCCGCAATGAAGGTTTAGACAATTGAAAGATGTACTAGATGTTTTTTTGACCAGCTTATAAGATTCTAATTTACATTATTCACTCGTGCCTAGGAGCCAACATAACGTTAGGGAGTTTTTAAGTTCCAACTGACTCAGTTCTTGCAGCAGGGCAAACTTGTACGTGTTTAAGAGCCTTGTGGTGCGTAACTATCAGTGAAAATGTGTACGATTGCACCTTATACTGTTTTCTTGAGATTTCTTCAGGTGTGTAAGATTAAAGCAAATATATCTAATGTCGGCAATCTCACAGCAAGGTTAAGAGATGGCAGTATAGTATAGTAAGCACAATTATATGAAAAAATTGATGGAAGAGGTGACTGTTAGTTAAACAATAAGGAAGTTATGAAGGATAATAAGCTTAGCTTCACGTCGTGTTTGTTTTCCATACTGTGGTAACTTTCCTAGAGATCACTATTCCATGTTCCCTTTAATTATTGGTGTGTGCCTTTGTATCCACTTTCTCGTTTTATATAGTTAATAGTTACGGGCAGCACGTTTCAAAGACTTAGTTTTTCATTAGTGTTCAACATTGAGTTGTCAATACAAACATTAGGAGGCACATAAAAACAACTGTTTTCCACCACATTTACAGCTTAACCGATAACGGCTGGCACGTTTAACGTAACATTTCGCGAAACAGTACAAACTTCCATTAATCGTTTTCACTTTTGCTTCAAACCTCGAACCAATTGACGTTAAACACGTTACGGTGTCCAGATCTCGCACCAGGAAAATAAATTAAACGTCGGCGACATCGACGGTAGAAGGAAAACACAAGGAAAGAGAGAAAAAACAACAAGACCAAATAAATATAAATAAAACGGCGTTCTACGGTAGAGCGAATATATGACGGAGGAAATAAAAAGAGGAACGGAACGACAGTGCGGGAAGATAAAAGGAAAACAATAACAAAAACAACGTCGGCAACGAGACGGAGTAAAGAGTGCAAGAAGTTATTAAAAGTTGCCTCGCAACTCGGTAGCGTTTTCGGTTTAATGTCACTGTAAATATTTGCAAATACTAGTCCGAGAAATTCGATAAGCGCTAGAAACAATTCTCCCGTATATAAACGCCGAAAGCGTCAGCTTATATACCGACGGCGGAAAATGGAAAAGTTCGATCGAATTTTCGACTTTCCACCTTCATGTCGGCTAATTTTAAAGACTTAAATCATCTTTTGCGGTAAACAAGCGCTACGGTAATGTAGCGACACAGAAATAGTTGCAATCGCAGCACTTAAAGCATTTGATACTTAAAAATGCCTGAATGTATTTGCAATTAGCAGTTCATATTTTAGAAAGCGTATTTTAAAGAAACATAAGGCTGTAATGTAGTTGAAGCTTTAAAATACAGCTTAGTACCTACGTATTTTACGTTTATAAAATTTGTAGCCATTTAGGGAGAGCGTAACACGAAAGCCATATGGGACTTTAATCCTTTAAGCTTCTTTGTATGGCATATATTTTGACTTACTAAAAGTAAACTAAAATTATCAATAAATAAGTTTTCTTGGGTTTCAAAGTTGTTACTAGCTATCTAAAAGACAATAAGTAGACTGCAGATCGGTGACATCCTTTATTACATCGTAACGGCGGTAGAACATAAACGCGCCAATACAGTAGGGTTGTTTGCGTTTAGTCTACACGATTATTTACCTATTTATACTTTCTTTTTTTTTTGTACCCCTGAGAAATAATTTCTTAAATTTAAGGTGAGCTGCTTTTGTATATTTTATACACTATTCGTTTAGACATTCTCAGAATTCGTTTTTATTTTTTAATAAAGCTTAAAGTTAGTTAACTTGATATGGCAAAGATTTATTTTTATTTTTTATTAGTTCAGATGGAGCAATGAATGCCTTAAATAGAAATGCCGCTGACATTGTTATCGATGTTTTTATCCAGATATAACACCGAACAATGTCTAATAGCAAACAAGCTTCTTGAACAAACACTATTAAAGCTATTTTATTCTAATATTTCAAAGAGGGTTGCAAATATTAGATAGTTTAAATAGGTATACGCAATGTAACGCCAAATTCTACAAAATCTATCTCTACAAATTAATTTAAATGTTATCATGAACATTTTGGAGATTTGCATAAGGAGTAGTTTTGGAGCATAAATCACAAAATTTAAAGGACGGAATTGAAATTTTAATAGTAGTAAACTGAAGTACGTGTCCGGTAATTTTCATCCTCCTTTGAGTAAAGACGTCGCAGGTTTCGCTCTTAATCCCGTTTTAAATATATATATAATATATATCACAAAAAAGATGTAAACGTGTAAAATTTCAACGCTTCATATAACGAAAGTAGAAACCTTCGTAACGGACCAATAAAATTGCACGGAAAATTTAAGAGTTCCACTACAACTGGACGGACGTACGCTATTGTATGTTGTATTGACATCGTGACATGTGCATGCCTCACGTACACTAATGCATGCATGAAAGGTACGAAAAATGCAGATGTGAACATAGCCATAGTTCCTAGTGGAAGTCGCCGCACCGCAGTCAACCAATTAACAAAAATTTTTTCGCACACAAAGCACGCCAACAGAAAAACAAGATATTGGCAATGGTTGCCAATGAACAAAAGGAAAATCTGCAGGTTGAATGGATAACGACGAGATAAGAAACAGATAGATTAAAGGAGATCTAAAAGGCGGCTACGGCATCTGCACAGGACGGACACACCAGAGCAATAAGGTAAGTATGTGAGGCTAAGGTGTATAAGAAGTTATCTAGAGAGATGCCACATCAGACCTTGTATAAAACCACTAGATGAGTATTACAAAGAAAAGGAGGTAATTAGAATAAAATTAGAGTTAAAACGAAAAAACAGTCAAGTGAGTCTCTGTCACTGATATTATTAAACA
This sequence comes from Oryctes borbonicus, assembly GCA_902654985.2. NCBI lineage: Eukaryota > Metazoa > Arthropoda > Insecta > Coleoptera > Scarabaeidae > Oryctes > Oryctes borbonicus. Next base: position 1,442,746 of record LR736859.1, on the reverse strand, counting down.
TTACATTCCAGTGCCTTCTATTCTAAGAGAATAGCATGGGCAAGAGCCTTATCAAGTTATTATGCATTTGCGACTACCTTGAAAAAGAAAAAACAATAACGGAGGCATATTACGAGTCATTAGATATTGCCGAAAGACGGCCACATTTGAAGAAAAGGAAAATTTTGTTCCACCAAGCCAACGCACGGTGCCACACTTCGCTGGTCGCAATGGAAAAAATTCACGAATTGGGGGTCGAACTGATAGGTCACTTGCCCTATTCACCAAGTGTGATCCCAGCGATAGAGAGGAGAGAGATTTTTTTTTCGAATGGAGAGCCCAACACATTCGCAAACGAATATTTCGCTACTATGTGAACAGACTAAAGGGATGAGACATCCTCGAGAAAAGTGTATAGACTTACAAGGAGACTATGCTGAGAAATAAATGAATTTGACCAAAGAATAGTTGCTTCTGTGTTGGAGGCTGGAGCTTTTCAGGTTACCCTTGTAGAAGGTACACATTCTTTTCTTAGGTTGTTAGTGACGAATCCTCGGCGTAGTTGAATTCCAGATATTATATGAGCTATTGCAATAATACGCCTAATTGTGCCTAACTCACACGATATCATCTTTGATTAAATATATTTCAAAAATCTGTCTCTCATCTTCAATTTTATTTAGTGCTTATTTCTAATAAACTTGGATAATAAATTAGCGACAATGCAGATGTATTAAGCCTCTCTTTTTCCGCTTTGAAGTCCTCCCTAAATAAACTAGTTACTACGATTTCGCAACCAGCAGCATTGATAAATAATTCTTCTGAATTGATGTAGGTATGTTTGTGCAACCGCTTTCAATATTGTGTCGCAATTCCAGTACTTTCCTCCAATGTAATGGTGTTGACGAAACTGCCAAAGCAATAAATTCAATTATTAACTCTTAAGTGGGATGAGGTCGGTCTTGTTTAGAGGCAATCGGGTGACCCTTTAGGAAGTATATGAGCAAACATACGGAAGTACAGATATACAGCAATGGTCAATATGTAAACATTACACAGGTACTGAGCGTATGCATACGTATGCATATTATCGTTACAATTTAAACACAGTGAGGATGGAATATTTGACATCGTTTACGCTCTTTTTATACTGTATTTACAAATTCTTTAATACCAAACGTTAAAATAAAGTAAACGAATTCGCGTACAGAAATTTGATGAGTGCAAAATAAATTCTGTAAAATACAAAAATGCTACAGAAAGTAGATCGTCAAATGCCTTATAGCCGTAGGTAGGTAATTAAAAATATGAATGCTTAGATTGACAACAACCAAAATGGACTTGTATTTAGGAACTTAATCTTAGAGTTCTATCACTTCGTAGTCATATGTAAGTATTTGGTTACTTACAAAATGGGTTTACAAAACTCACTGAACGTGTAGTAAGGGGCAAACAAAATGCTCTATATTAACCCTAGAACATATACTGGGGTTACGAGTGACTAATGTCCCGATGATGAAATGTACGTGGAGAACTAATAAAATGTTGTGAAAACAAATGAGCTTTTCTCTGATTTAGTGTAAGAAATTTAACCAGGAGCAGTCTATCACTACATTTAATTTTTCGTACATCAAGATATAACCTCTAGTTGCCCTAACGATTTCACGAAAAGATGAAACATTGAATTAAATTAAAACTACTGCACATCCTAACACCGATGCCCTATACATTCGATTAATTCTACTCCGTTCCCCATAAAATCTACGCTTATATTTTGAATCAGGCCTGGGAGCATTAATATTTATTATTATTTGTGTGATACATACAGTCCACTTTAACATTAAGGAAATAAAAAAGGAATGTCACTGTTTGGTCCTATATTGAAACGATATCAAATTCAATCTATTTAGCATTATTCACAGTAATAGTCTCTTTTGGGATACACTGACTCATCCAGAATGTAGTTTTAAAAGCATTGGTTGAACTTTTGAATGCTAGAAAAATGAACGGTGTGTGTAATCTGATTGTACTGTTACTATACTAACCTAGATTTGGTAAAGGAGAAGTAAAGTAAAAAAGACGTCTGATCTTAGCAGTGTCTATAAATAAATTCGCAGGTGTCGTAAGCGCTCGCCACAATAGCATTAATATAGTATGAAATTGAACTTGCAGTCGAAAGTAATTACCAATTTTTGATGTTGTTCACACGATCCAACACAACACTGAGTATAGTGTATAGTGATCTATTTGATCAAATGCGTTTTGGAAATGGGTAGACACAACGCCTACTTGTCCTTATTTTTCTAAAACACCAGCTGTATATTGAGAGCGGAAGTATGTCAAATTAATTGCAGTAAATCACTTACTTATAAAACTATGTTGAGATGAAGTTAAAATACCCTTTGTTGAACTACAAATTAGAGTTGTAAATAGGCCAGGTTGGAGTATTTCAGAATTGGTTCGAGCCGGGCTTGCTTAGATTGGCATGGGAGGCCCGTTTGGCCCGTCAAGGCGGTTGGGCTCGCCAAATCCGTTGGTTTTTTGAGATTCGGACCTATTCTTCCTAAACCTTTGCCTTTATCTTAGCATTTATATGTCTTGAAATTTAATAATGTGTAAGTTAAACATATTTATAATTTGACATCGAAAAATATAAGAAATAAGGGAATATGAACTTATATGCTCACTTAGAAAAACAAGCATTTTACATATACGCCAGCAGAAGAAATTATGTGGTGAAAACACTCCTTCGACAATGTCATGCGAAAAAATGCGATTCCTAAAATTAAAACAAAAAGAAACGTTAGTGTTTCAGTTGTGTTACCTGTTCTTATTAAATAAGTAATAAGTAAATCGTCATTGAAATTATTATTAATTTTTTAATATTGAGGATGGTATTTGTTAGACAAAACGGGCTTGGCGGACCTGAGCAGACTTGACGGACCGGCAACCGTCGAGGCTATCGAGCTAGCGGGCGGGACAGAATCACACCGAAATGATGAATGCGTCGGGCCGGGACGTCCTGGGCTAATAATGTGGCAGCCGCGTCGATCTGAGCTAATAAAGTGTAAAGGACCAGGTCGGGTCTGTAAAAATTTCAAAATGCTTAATACTGTAAATATTGTTATATAGAATAGTTTCAAATATTTTAGAGAAATTATACAAAACAGGTGTTAGCCTACTATTTTCAGTCAGAAATTTCACCACATTTGAACACTGCACAAGTACGTAAGATTTTTCATATTTCAGGAAACGTAGCTAGCTTGTATCAAAATTAGGTCGAATAGTTTGGAGGTTGTACGAAAATTCCAGCACAATCTCGTAAAAAACTAGGAACACCACCAATGCTACTTAGAGGTGCTCTTTTAGTATTGTCCAAAATTTCCGCTTCAATAATGAAACAAACGTCAATGCTTGAAAAAGACACAGATTCATCCTGATCCTAATTCCCTAATGCTTTCGCTTTGTGTTGAAAATCATTTTAATCTGAACCTTAATTTTCTTTATTTTACACCAAGGCGACCGAAAACAATGTCCTGAAACTTTTGTTGGAATTTCACTGGTAGACATTACGGGGATACCGAGCTCGGCGGAAGTGGAGCCGCGAATAAAATAAGAAGATGAAGGGGATGAAAGAAGATGAGACGAAATTTTTAATTAATAATTAAAACAACGAGAACTTAATTATATTTTGTGCAGATTTTGACCCTAGTAATATTTACTTTCTGAATTATTTTCGAAGAGAGAAACGAGGTGGCTTAGCGCTTTGGTAAGAAAAAAGCTGCTATATTCTCATGAATAATAATGGATGCATATATATCCCACTGAACGCCGCCTCGACTCCGGTCTATTATTACTTGATTAAACAATGCATAAATTTCAAGTGGCTCTCCTAATCACGTCGTCTTTACTGCGGGGCCTTCTTAAATTTATTGCAACAAATCCGTAATAAAGCTGGAATAAGTGTGCCGAGTATAGTCGATGTAAACGCAACAACTGCTGCATTGTGCACTTTAATTTCCTTTTGTACTTCCTTAAAGAGGTAACTGTGTAAGCGAAATGAGGGTAATTCTCTATTATATGCATTGGCATAATATTATAATCATTTGAATATTGCAACAGTTTACTTCAGTTCTTAATCTTCTGTTTAATATTTCCATAACTTTTTTAACAGTTCTCTTCTGTAATTCTTTTAGCAATTTTCTACACAATCACAGTCCTCGAACAGGTGACTGAATGATGATCATTCGGTCACAGGTTGATGATGAGGACCATTCGTGTCCTCGAAACGGCCGTCCCAGACTATTTATTATATTATTATATAATAAATTAAACTTGTGTGGTGCGGAGGGTGCCGATACTTATGTGTTGTTTACCATACTACGCCACAGTCCTTGCCATCATTATTAAAATCAGATGTTTTTATATAACTTGTAACACATTGGCGAAAGTCCATTGCCTTTCTATTTATAGTAGTGAAATGGTAATATTATGGGCAATTAGATTTCAAACAGCAAGAAATAGCAATTAGAAACATTTGTAGTTCAAAAAGGTCTTCAGCTTGTTGAACGTTCTTCAAACAGCTGTGTTGTTTACGCATATACTCCTAATTCGAGGGAATAATAGGAAACCTACCTGAAGGTCATTGTTGCATTCATATTTTACAATTCCAGCCCTGGAAGCAAGACACAACATTGGTTGCTCTTAAAATTTCATGTCGACTTAGCCTTTCATTTGATTTTACCTGATGAAACATTCAGAAAGTCTTAGTTCAACGTTTACAAGTACAAGCTGCCTGCTAATCACCGATTCCTGGTTAAATCGGCCAGCCTTACTAAGAAATTTTCTTACTACGAAAAATATTTCTCGGCTGGAGATCCATCCCAATCCTTTAACTAGACAGAGTTGCCACCGACGGCGTAGTTCCGTAAGGTTCCCGAATTTTCCCTGCCAATTCCCGATATCTTCGCCAAGGTTAGTTCCGAAGGTAGTGTTTTCTTACCTATTTATTAGTATTATTGACCTTATTATCGTACCTGACCTATTTATATGTTATTTCTATGTTGCTATTTATTGACGAAAATTGTTGTTACTTTCAAATTATTTCGCTCACCGTTCCTGATCTCATAGAGTAATAGTTATAAGTTCAGCCGAAAATGGCATCATCATGTTTTGCTAAAAGTTTAAAGTTAAGATTTAATACTGCAAGAATTTAATTGTGTATTGTTATTATTTTATACTATTTTTATTTGTTAGTAAATCATAGTTTTTCCTCCTAATCATTAAATATTGATGCTCACTAATTATTTTTCCAGTCCATAAAATCATTATAGTTCATTAATAAGCAGATACTTTAAATGTTGCTATAAATTTCTGGGTAACAGATTTTATTTGCTTTAATGTAACAGAATGCGCTTGCTTTTCTCGGGATTTCTAAGAAAAGTATCGGCAAATAAATTAATACTTTAAGACGTTTTAACTATTTGCTAAACAAGGGACACTCTAAGCGTAGTCTTCACGTTCTATTTCAAGCAAAGGTATTTTTACACAAAATTCTTACGGACTTCATCGATGTAGGTATACACTTCAAATTACCTTACGTTACTTTGAAGTTAAACTATATTTAACTTTTCAAACCAACCGATTAAAGGTACATTTCCACAGACATCGCGTTCTTTGTTTATCACATTTTCCTTTGCTACATAAACTTTTTCCTTGTTTCACGCCCCTTCAGCCTCCACTTAAAGCAAGTAATCTAATTTCGTTAGTCAAATTACTTCATAATGACAAAATAACAATAAAACTGTGCAAACTAAATTAACTTTCTTGTAACAGAACGTAGGTACCAAGACAAGGGCAAGCAGCTACGAAACAGTTCACCAACTTAGCGAGCTACCTTCACTAATTAGAAGTCAAGTGTATTCGTGAACAGAATATGCTTTGTACAAGAAAGTAAAGCAGATTTGAAAGAATTCCTGTTAGAAACACAATGCGCACAATGCAAAGAATTAATTATTTTTGTCCACTATTAAACTATTCATACAATAATTAGCTCCTAATGTAAGGTGACTGTTTCAAAGTTCCATATTGGAGCAACTTTCATAATTCATTTACATATCTATGGTAAAATACAGTTCCGTGATGGACTTGGTCATGTAGATAATCTATGTTTAATAACCTTTTGATATAGAAAAGGCAGAACCTCTGTCCCAAATTAATTTTGGGGTAGAAAAGACAAGAAAAGCTAGAAAGCATCGTACGTGTTATACTTAAGAAATGAAACTGAAAATTCCTTGCATAGGATAATGTTTTGAAGATGGAGAACAAGACTACATTGTAACCTTTGACAATGTTAAATTGATGTTTTATTCTGATTAAGCATAAATGAAATATGCGAAAGCTTAGAACTTTATATAAGGGAATCTTTTATTTCGATCGGCTGCAGTCCGCAGTATTGCTTTCCATCTTCAAAACGTTGTCCTAACGTGTACAGTCCGTACTGCTGTTGTACTCATTCTTTGGATAGTGTTCTACGGGTTCTTGAAAATCTCGTTAGGTGCTAGGTCCTTCACATTTGTGGCGCATGTAGATTTCAAACTCCTCAAGCGGAGGAATTTCTAATTTATTTGCGATGGTGTCCATAATTAGGTGTGATAAGTGTACATTTTTGACGTGTGGTAATGTCCCAACGACGTGTGTAGGCATTTAAAACTTGTTCTAACTTTAGCCGTGTTTAGTTCTTCTTAAATTCTTTAATAGCTTTATTAGTATCACTCTGCCACTGTAAAGGGTGAACTAAGCTAACCGCTTAAGAGGTAATCCCTCCTCCGGACCATATTTTAATATGTAATAATAAAGTTGGAATTTTGCAATATTTGAGGTGGCAAGCATATTTATTGAATATGAATTGAAAATGTGTCTGTAAAGTTTAGACATAACGACCTCAAATTATTAAATATTAACTTAACTATTGTACAGCCTGAAGGAGAGATTATCCCCGAAACTGGTAGCTTAGCTAAAATATAATATGGAAAGCTCAAAGTATAAAGAAAGCATTTTCTTTTTGGTCGACTATAATTTCCAGAAATTCAGTTCCTGTTCTTCTTGTCAAAATTAAAATTTCGTATTTGAAAGTGCAATGGTAGGTCTCAGTTCAAAGCAACGATTATTTTATAGTAATAATAATAGCCTTTATTGCTAGTGCAGAAATACAACAGAAGGACGTGCGTGCAGATAAGTGCAAACCGATTGAAAGAACATGTGCTACGAATCCTCAGGGTGAAATCTGTACACTCATATTCAACAATGTTTTGCAACACTCAACGGATTCCACAAATCTGACAACCTTCAATTAGATCGATGATTGAATCTTTGAAAACTTCCCTTGTTACAAGTAAGGATTTCATAAAAGGCAAATGTCTTTTAATTTATGCGAGATATATTCGGACTTTCTTATACAGTGATGTCGTAAACATGTGTTCTGGTTGCACCGTTTTTGACATAAACTTAAATAGAAAAGCTGGATAAATACTTGGCCTTGGCAAAGAAAAAACATTTGTATGTGTACCATCTTTTAACATAATCTCTTCTGAGGTCGATATACTTAGTCCAATGCTCTTCTACCTTTTGTGCCCCATCTAAAAAACACAATTTCTCTAACACTGCAAAATAGGCTTTTGTCTTTGCAGTCACTTGGTCCCCTGAACCATTTTTTCATATTCTCAAATAGGAAATAATCGATGCGTCAGCAACTCGTATTCTAACTCGTAGAATTTTAGCATGGCAACGATACAAGTGTGCACGCGTACTTTGTCTTAATGAAACAGAATTCTTTCCTTCGCCAAATGCAAATGTTTTTCCTTCGTAACAATTAAAACTAATCATAATACTTGCCGTTAATCTTCAAGGTAATTGATGTGTATGCCACGTACATCCCAAGACACCGTGGTCAAGGTCTTGTTGGACAATAAAGTGGCTTTGGCGTTTTGGCACCCGCTAGCAACGAAAAACTTACTGGTTGGATCCTTTTTGGTCTGTGGTTGTTTTGTTTGTGGCGTGATGAATTCATATTTCTTTGGCACTTATAAATCGATTTCAATCGATCAAATCATTCAGATTGCGCTTTACCATAGCCAGACATTCTTTTGAAATTGACATAGTGTGTGCTTACGGTCAAATGCTACAGAATTTTTAATGCGGTGATCTCATTTGCTCGACCTGGACGTTCTTCATCAAAATCCTCCCTTTTTCTTTTTCAAAAACAAATATTTGGTTAATGCTCGATTTTTGCATTGTTGTTAAACCACAAAAGTTGTTCCCTTTAAACTGCTTCATTCACAAACTAACTGATGTATCTGTTTCAAAATTTGACAAACTTGTCAAAGGGTACTTTTACGAAAAATAAAGCTACTCTAATTCTAGTAGTTACATTTCTTGTCGAGGCCAGGCAAAAATCTAGCTTCCCTGTAGTGCGAAAGAAAATTTATGTTGCATTAATTGCTTTAACAAAACTACTGGAACACGTTAATCTTCAATTTTTAAATATCCTCTTCTAATCCAAAGGTGAAACTCGTTTCTAATTATTTCAAGTTTTCCATAAACATTCTTACTGCATAAACGATGAAACAACGATATTGAATCCTTACATAGCTATATTTTCTAGAGAACAGCGTGATTACTTGAAAAAAATAATATCTAACTCTAAGCTAGCTTTTGTCTAAATCGAGTGTGCTTAATTATATTAACTATTGATAAGAGGGCTTCTCTCAGTATAGCACCTTTCTGACAAATTTATAACAATTTGCGTTTGAAATTTCAGGTGCTGTCCCCCTGCGCCTTTTCTTTTCAATACTGAAGACGCCTGTTAGCCACGCCAACCAAGAGTACTCTATTTCAGCTGGGTGACTCCTCACTTTCACTAGCAAGACTGTTCTGATGTTAGCACCTTTATTACTGCGATATTTGAAAATCAAGAAATCAATCGAGTACGTATAGTGTCTATAGAAACAGTAACGAATACACAAAATCGTATTTACTATTCTTTAGGATTCCTAAATTAAATAGAAATCCTTACGACTGTCTAGACGGTATGAAAGGAGACCACCTACGGACACGGGTATTTTTATATAACAATGCAAAGCATTTCCTTCCTTTACAAAAATAACGCACAGTGTTACGTTGTTGCCCATCTAATTGTAGAAATTAATTTTGGTCGGCATCAACGCTAAAAATATTTTATACGTTCCATGTGGGTAAAGTACACTTTAGAAGTTCTTACAGCCAAGACCACACAACGTCTTGCTCTTCTATCGCGATCGATAACTACGCCAAAGTTCTAACTCCTTATATATATTGTCGTGCCATTTAAGTATTAAACAGCTATAATTTAGGAGTTGAATAGGATGGACTCGATAGAAATTCTAAACGTGGCTGCTTTTGCAATTTCTTCATTTTATGAATTCGCTTAGGATGTTAAAAATAAAAATGTAAAGCTTCGCCATACTGTTGTGTAGTGTTAAATCCAAATGTATCAATATTTTGAAGAATATATGTTGTAATGTTCTAAGATGACAAATTGTGTTATAATAAAATATATTTTTCGCGGTCATAGATTCGAGAGTATCATCTAGATGTCTTTTCGACATTTTAAAACGTATCAATTGTAAACAGCAACGGTTTCGAAAGATAAATTGATGGAATAAAAACACTAACCTCAAAATTTTTCGTTTACGCGTTCCTTTTCTGCTAACGCGACACGTAATAAAATTTCGCGTTTTTTGAATTAATCTTATACTTGGAAATAGTATCTGAATGTCACTACACTTGATTTTGCTTCGAATGTTAACTGTTCAGCCAAGTACATCTTTCCTTAAAGGCGACTCGAACTCAAAACGACAAGATTGGCTTGGGGTCTCTTCGCTACTCGGTTGCCAATAGCATTTATTAAATATAAATCGCGGTCTGTTACGATACAGGTTTTATATAGATGGTATTTTATATTCTTACTATTTACTTATTTTAATTTTTTTAATTTAAATTTTCAGTTAACTAAAATTACATTTCTTTAAAAATACCTGACTGTAATACCAGTTCTAGATCCAACGACAAACGAGTTGATGTTAGCGAATATCGGCAGCCAATAAAATATGGGCATTTTCTACTGCACTCGATAACTTATTCCCAAGTAACATTTAATTTGCGAAATTATCATAAAAGCAAAATAGAATTTATCCTGATTTTTTTACATATACGAAATTGCTCTCTAATAAATTCCACAAATCTATGGAGGTCGTGGGCAGTGTATGTAATATACAGCACAATTTTGAAGATGTCTTTAAGCCATTTTCTAACTTCGATTATATAAGCTGCAGCGTTACTTAAAAAGACCAAAGCTTTCTCCCTTTTCTTCGCATCTTCGAAAACTTTGTCAATGTGCTGACAACTATTTTCGCTGTTGTGTCAGCATTTATCCGTTCTATTATTTTGCTGGCTATTAAATATGGCTTTGTTAGACGATCTGTATACAAAACTCCAACAATGACGTGAACTATGCTCCGCCCTAACACATTCATAGCTTCGTCTGCGCTCAACCAGTAGCAATTATCTCCTACGTCGGTTTTTATTTTGAAGACTAGTTTTCGCAAGGGTATACTTGCACCCACAGAGGCTTCACAGAGATCGCCATAAAAATTCTCATTCGAGACAGCAGGACTGCGATGACTGGCTTTTAAATGGTTCGAAAATCGAGATTCCTTGGAACATTTTACAGCAACTGAACAGTTGAATTTTGCAATAAATCTCTGTGTCTGACAACTTCGAAACAGTCGTGATCGTAAATCCAGGTATTGGCGAGCGAGACGTTTGTTGGGCGACATAATATATATAAAAGAAAACAAGGGAAACGGAAAGATAATTCAAATAATGGACGATACAAGAAAATCAAATTTAAGTAAAAAGGAATTCTGAAAATGCTCAATTAAAAGCTATATAGTAAATATTGTAGAGTAAACTGAAATTATAGACTAAAACTGATATGACAATAAAGATGATAACAATAATCGAAAACAAAAAGGAATAACCGTGGAAGAAACTAAACAACTAATACTATAATGATAGCAAGGACTGTGGCGTAGTATGGTAAACAACACATAAGTATCGGCACCCTCCGCACCACACAAGTTTAATTTATTATATAGTAATATAATAATTAGTCCGGGACGGCCGTTTCGAGGACACGAATGGTCCTCATCATCAACCGGTGACCGAATGAAGTGAGAAAAAACTTTTTCTAAAACTAAACATGCATTTACTATCCCTACTTCTTAGAACAGATATCCTTTACAAGTGCCTATTTCTACCCCCTGCACGCCTTGAAGCTACGACGTGCGAAAGATAACATGCATGAACTATCCCTTCACCGAGAAGAAATATTGTCTAAATAGTGCCTAATTCTACCCTCTACGTGTCTTAAACTACGACATGCGAAAAACACGGCCAGATGGACGGGAAGATCTCTTTTATGGCCCAAAATATAAACGAGTGCCAGCCTACTGCAAAAGGTCAAAAAGAACAGAGTACGACAACGGTCCGTTTTCTCGGTTCATCAGATTTTTATTACTTTTTATGTAAACCGTCTCGTACGCGTCTAATTCTCGCGGCGATGTTACGTTTTTAATCAATTTTAAGTCTTCTAATTTAATACTATGCCCGGTTTCATTTATATGTTGTGCCACACTTGACGCCTCCAATCTGCCGTAGCGATAATTTCGTAGATGTTCTTTGAATCTAGTTTCTATCGATCTTTTTGTTTGACCAATATAGGCTTTATTACAGTGACTACATTCAATTTTATAAATACCCGACCTTTCTCCCATTTTCGGTTTATCTTTAGGATTACC
>LR736859.1:1269580-1430860 GCA_902654985.2 Oryctes borbonicus | reverse complement strand
GGTAATCCTAAAGATAAACCGAAAATGGGAGAAAGGTCGGGTATTTATAAAATTGAATGTAGTCACTGTAATAAAGCCTATATTGGTCAAACAAAAAGATCGATAGAAACTAGATTCAAAGAACATCTACGAAATTATCGCTACGGCAGATTGGAGGCGTCAAGTGTGGCACAACATATAAATGAAACCGGGCATAGTATTAAATTAGAAGACTTAAACCGAGAAAACGGACCGTTGTCGTACTCTGTTCTTTTTGACCTTTTGCAGTAGGCTGGCACTCGTTTATATTTTGGGCCATAAAAGAGATCTTCCCGTCCATCTGGCCGTGTTTTTCGCATGTCGTAGTTTAAGACACGTAGAGGGTAGAATTAGGCACTTGTAAAATACAATATTTCTTCTCGGTGAAGGGATAGTTCATGCATGTTATCTTTCGCACGTCGTAGCTTCAAGGCGTGCAGGGGGTAGAAATAGGCACTTGTAAAGGATATCTGTTCTAAGAAGTAGGGATAGTAAATGCATGTTTAGTTTTAGAAAAAGTTTTTTCTCACTTCATTCGGTCACCGGTTGATGATGAGGACCATTCGTGTCCTCGAAACGGCCGTCCCGGACTAATTATTATATTACTATATAATAAATTAAACTTGTGTGGTGCGGAGGGTGCCGATACTTATGTGTTGTTTAACTAATACTATATAGAACAGGTATTAAAAAATCCTAGCCTCAGAAAACGAATTAAAAATGTAGAGAATAAAGCTAAAGATGAAGCGTACACAAAGGTGCTTTCTGACTATACATTATCATGAAGGATGAAGGGTGTGGCTTAACTGAAGGATGTGTGTAAACCGGCACAACTCTGTATGTTCGCCTATGTTAAATGATAAAGGCGGTGGTCGATCCGCAGTATGATAACAATATGCTGGTATAATCTAGAGTAGCGCAACGACGGAGGTGCGTCTAGGTTCCCATTACAATTCTGTAGAGTTCGTTGCACTGATTCCAAAAATGACGTATTACGCTTACTGCATCCTAAAAATTACTGTATGTATTTAGGCAAACTCTGCGTATTTTTGAGGAGCGCACTTGTTTTATTCTCGAGCATGATGATTCTCTAATATGCATACATATGTTCAGCAGGTTACTCCAAAAATCCTTATAAACGGTTTCAGAAATATAAAATCTAAGCAGATAATAGTATTTCTAAGGTCTTATATTGAAGTTCTAACTTACAAAGCATTTAAATCAAAAAATTGGTGTTACAATTCACCAAAATTTATTGTTATTGTTAATTAATCAACTGAACATTTATTGAAAAACCCTGAAATAGCCTGTGGATCATTTCTATTATTATACAAAAACATAAATCTGCGTTTCAAAAAATTGTATGCATTTAAGATGACGCTTTCGAAGAATACTATTCCTGTAGTTCAAAAATAATAATACTTCAAACGTTTGCGTGGACGCAGATAAACAACATTGTCAGTTTGAGAAGAAATTTTTGTTACCGTATTTTCTTAGGACACACATGATAACGTTTTAATGTAAGAATTTCTATTCTTGTAGAAAATTTGAATATGTATTTATTACACTAGGTAAATATATTTCTTACTGCAATCATTCCACCCTAAAGAATACTATTTTGGTGTAAGTATACACCAGCTCCACGAATTAACGTCAGCTGCATTTCTCTGTATATGGTTAATTGTCGTTTAGATATTTTAATAGTCACTTTACACTGTGCACGAGTATATACAAATAGTTTAAAAATTGGGCCAGAATATGGATATCCAAACGAAGGCGTTTGCTTTGTGTTTGGCTTTTAATAGATTCGATATAAATCACGGAGAATTAATCCTGTTTGCTCTCATGTATAAAAGTTAATTGCACATATTACAATCGAACCTATTTATCGATTTTATTAGCTAGAAATATCTAGCAAAGTGTAGCTATTTACCTGTTGATAATGCGCCAAATGAGAGGTGGCTATTTTTAAACGCAACTTTATTAAATTAATAAATTAAAACATTTCTACGGATTAAGTTAATAAAGTACAACTCTACGTATGCCTTTGTTTATCGCGTTTCTTAGATTAATGGCCTTTGATTAATGCACTGCGGCGATATAGGTATCGTGTAGCCTTTATCTAATTAAAATATCCTTTAACATAAGAGTGCGGCGTGTTCTTAGCAAAGCCTTGCCAATTTTTTGATAAAGAAAAAGAATTGGGAAATTGGTTGATTAATAGGTGCGCTTACATCAAATTCCACTTTACCGAAAGCATTCGTTTGCTATTAATATGCATATACAAAATGATATATAAATTGGGACATTTGGAAAAATTTCGTTTATTAATCTCGAAATACATATTCTTAAAATAAATTGTGAAATGTTCCAATATCAATACGGTCAATCTATGTACATATGTTCAACACATATGGCACAATAAATTATTCAAGTATAACAACGTTGAGCTGTAACTTATATAGTTTACTGTTTTGAGAGTTAACAAGAGGTACTGGTTATTTTATACGGCTGATAAGATATTTATTGTGAGAACGAATGGTTTGCTCTGCGACAGTTTAGGTGCACTATACGTAGTAGCGTACTAGATTTTATTGGCGAGATATTGGTTTATAAAGTAAGTTCAAAATGTGTTTCTCTGCAGAGAAAATCTCTCTGTATATTTTTTATTGCGATTTATTGGCACCGCATTTTATTCTTGCTTGTATTGCCCCATGTTGTTGTTACCAGACAATATGTCTTTGACATAAACGTTACATGCAAAATGATTTTTCAGTTTGTTTGATTTATTAAAAAAAATGTGAATTGTGAAATAATTGTCAAGCTTTTTTCTTTGATTATAGGAAATGACCAAGAGCAATTCACAATTTCGTTTAATTCGTCGAATAGTTCACATTTGCGTAGTTACTGGGACTATGCTGTATTTCACCAATTTTTGAATGTGGGTGTTCCACTGAAAGTTGTTATTTTAAGTATTATTTGTTACATTACAACATATAAAATCACCACAATCGTTAGCGCCATGGGAAGTGAGGTTCAGTCGAGTCCGCTCCGTCAACACCCTTGTCGGTTTCTGCAGAGGGTTATGTAGCCCTTGATCCCCTCTCTGTGACCCCGGCGGCGACGTTTTATTAGGTACATCTGTATTCATATTCGAAGAAATAGATGATACCAGGTACATACACGAAATATTATACCTAGTAATATAATTTATCATACCTTACATTATTTTGAGACAGCCGGATTTTTTAATAAGAGATGCAAATAATATTAAAGGATACGTATCAGATTTGGAAAGGTTACAATGCTGCAACAAAACTTATTCTCATTACAATAAAACTTAATATGACGAAAAAGGTCAGGTTGTAATATGGTATTGTTAATAAAAAGAAATTTAGTTGACTGAAAATTTAAATTGTAAGAGTATAAAATATTATTTGTATGAGATGTATACGTCGGTAGTGGTTTACATTTTGCAAATGCTATCGGCAATAAAGGATGGAAGAGACGACAAGGCGGTCGCTACTTTTTTATTCGAGTCGCCCTTGAGGCACTCGTTCAAGTGTTTTTTAATTAATATTATTTCTAAGGTAATTGTATTTCAAGTTTGGTCACCGAAACCGGATTTTGTTGCGTGGCACGTTAATGGCGAAAAAGTATTTAAGTAATGCTTTTGGATCTACGACCGCTTTTATTTAAAAAACAATTTATCATATTTCATAAAATTACAGTGTTGAAGAGGGAATGTTGTCTGCAGCAGTTGAAGATGGTAAAATAAATTTTTAGTATATTTATGATTAATTTTTCATGGAAACACCAACTTTCTTTGAGATTATTCCCTATCAATAGAAAATATTTTCTTCCGGGGTACCATAATCCATCTGGTCCTCTTTCTTTATCTACTGAATTGTTGACATTTTTGTTTGTTGTCTGTTTTATATGTCCGGCAAAACTTAAAGAATTCGTTTTGAAATGGTTATTGCTATCATTGTGATGACGATTTTCATAACAACTCCACAACAGAAGTCTCTTCATGTTCATGTATCTAAAGTTCTAGCCTTTAGATACAATCCAACAAGCGCGAACATAGCACTAATGAATCCAATCTTATCAGCAGGGCCCTATGCCTCAATGTTAGAATGCGCCAAAATGCCGCTTCCACCATCTTTCCATGCATCTCTGATGTATACCGTCAGGCGAAACAATTGGAAGTCCTTAGACTGCCCTCAAATTGCGCGTCTGGTAAGGCATTTAAGATATCAATTTCGTTTCTCGGTCCAGTAAGAATTATTGCCTTTGCTAGCTTCATGAGTATCTAGAGGAATCTGATGGAGCGGTAATTTTGTGAAAACGCCTGATCCCTAAGCAGTTTTGGTATAGTGACTACCAGCGCATGCTGGCGAGTATCGCCGGAGTGATGAAGCCTTAAAATGAAATTTATTAGAGCCAGCAGAAACCTCATTCTAACAGGGGGAAGACATTTTAACGCTCTGTTGGCAACTAATCATACCCAGGTGCTTTATCATGCTTTCATTGAATAATATATCCAATTCCTTTTGAGCAGACTTATCTAAGGTTTCAAATCCAGTAACCGTCGTCAATATCCCATTTACCTTATTAACGATCCCGCCGTCGGTCGCAGTCATTAGATAGATTACCTGTGGTGAGTGCCAACCAGCTCCTCACCATCTTTTTAAACGACTCGTAGTCATTCAAAGACTGTTGTCAAATGCGATGTTCATCGACGGAAGACGAAAGTCACATATGTAATTTGCAATAGATATTCCGATTAGATTCATTTGTTACAAGAGGATGGAAACCAATAGAAAAGTTATCTTAATATATTCACAATAAGCATATCCATAGTTTTACTTTTAGTAGGTTTCTTGTTTACTATCGATATAGTAGCAGGTACTTCCTTGCTCATTAAGTGTGCATGCATTCATTTTAAAGTTGCGACATAATTTTGATCAAGTAGTTCGTCGTTTCCTTCTAACAAATTAAATAATGATGTAGTTTGGATACTCTATCGAACAGCAAACTTTATAATCTAGAGCAATTATAAATTAGGAGGAAGTAACGAACTACTCGTAATTATCAAACCGATTGACTAACGCTCTGAACTAAACTAAATAATTTGGAGGACTAGGTTAAAGATAGAAGACACCACGTGTGATTAATTCTATATTATTTTGTGAAAATTACAAATTTCCGCTTTAAATATGGGCTTATTGCGGCACTAAAATTTTGAAAAACGTATATGACGATTGTATATTGATAATTTAACGTCAAAAATAGAATAATAAAGAAGGAACGGCACTTACATTTACGACATAAACTTTAAAGTCCTACAATAGTATATTTCAAACTTAGATTACAAAGTGTTTTCTTCCAGACCGCGGGCAAATATTATACATATGGAATTGCCCGAGGTTTGCAAGAGCACAAGAGAATCTGTAATAAAATCATCATCACTGGTTAAAATTAATAGGTCCTTTGAAAGTTTACAGAAAATGTGATCGTCTACTGTAGCTGCGGGTATCAACATCTTTTAATCTGCTCCTAGAACTATTCTCGATATTTGCTCTGTATATAAGACTAAATCTGATACATTGCAAATTATTATATATTTTTTTGATTTAAGAAGTTTTCAACAAGTTATTACAAAACAATATCTTATATTTTGCTGCCTTTAGAAAAAGTTTGGCTCCTCCTACAATTGGCAATCAATTACAAATGAAACTTCTAAGTATCAAACTGCGGCATTGAAACCCTTGGAAATGAATTTTCTTTAAAGTTAGCGAGACATCTGTCGCAACCATTAGTTAGTTGCTGTGGACAGAGCGCGTTTGGTCAAAGTTTTTTACGACCGGAGCGGGGTCTGATATCAAATTAATATATGTCCAAGATGACGCCTTCGCAACCACAATAACGCTATCGATACCCAAACGATGATGAGAAAAAAAATGTTGAAGGTTACGGATTCCCTTGTTATATTGTGTTTTCCCCGCTAAAGAGGGCACATAAACCGTCGAACTTACCAAGGTGCGTATATTTGACGCTATTTTCGCCACAAAATAAATAATTTTTCAGGAGAAAAAAAATGTTCGTAAATCGTTGGCAGGCTTCGATATACACAACATTAATTTTGTACATGACTCTGTGCCAAATATTTTGGAGTGCACTGACGTTTCTTTCCAATCTATATATTTGGGATAATTTTCAGGGTTAATACGAGTACAACGTGGTGAATATCCTATGTGCGCGTGTATTTTTGGATGGCGCCCGTTATTTAGCGAAATTTATACGTAGAGCATTCCGACAAATCAGCGAATCGTTAGTTTTTGATGTAATTTAGGACACCTAATTTGCTGATCAAACCAAAACGTAATCTATAAGAAGTGCACAAAATTGGCAAAAATACACCGCTACGATTAGTGTTTATGCACATGTTGCAAAGCGACAGGCTTTTCAAGAGAATAGTTACATCACAAAATTGCTAGCGGGACAGAAAAACCCATCTGCAGCCGCCAAGCAATGAAATTATTTAATTCAACTTAATTTTTGACTATGTCCGCCATTTTGCTCTTCAGAAAGTAATGGCTAACGTACTACGTAAACTTCCGCGGTCGTTAATAGCACTACACTTTGATTTCCGGGTTGGAACCGCATCTTGAACCGACGTTTCATCTTCACTCTCGAAACCCTTACTATTATAGCATGAAAATTCGTAAATCTATACATATCTTTAAACATCTCAACAATTTAAATCGAAATGGCGGCTACACCCTGTATCATACCTCAAAATCCCAACTGATTAAACCTCCTAGCAATCACCACGGTTCATTGACCTACAACTTCTCGGTTCCAGCGACTTGTAGCAAGCCCTGTATAAACCTCTTCAGAACGAATAGTCCCCAGCCAATATGCAATAACAACTATGGAGGTATCCCATGAGAGTGAGGACGAAACGTCAGTAGAAGCTACGATATCAATGAGCTTCCAACCCGAAATCCTTGTCTGGATTATAAATTGACTAGAATATTATAATTCCTTAAATTTAGTGTAATATAATTCAGCAGTATATTGAAAGAACTTTGCCCCGTAGTTGCGTCCTGTGAATTAGAGCGTGTTGTGTTCCGTAATCCCACGATTTGTTCGAAAACAAAATAGCTCAGTATCAACGCCCTCACTAGTCGATAATACGTTATCCATTCATTAGGAATATGTTTGAATTCCTTCTAAGAGTCGAAGTGCAAACCGATACAAATTTTTTCACTTTCCTTGATCTCTAAGGAAACACACGCTTAATACAGATAGATCAATGATTAAAAAATTCGGTGTTCAAGAAAATAATTTTTGAAAGAATCATGAATAAACTTATTAACCATGAGCATGAAAGCTAAAAACTGTGTTTTTTGTAAAGTTTTGCAAGAATTCGATTGGGGAAAATAAAATTGCTTATCACCAAATCGAGAACTCGATTACTATGGCACTGGAACATTGAAACACCACACTGGAATCCTTACCACAACAGTTTACTGACAATGGGCACATGTTTCGATAGCTATGATAGCCGAAAACTGGCCAATGTAAATCTATTTTCTGCATAATGCTTAAGCTGCATTCGTCTTCGTTGTTACCACCACGTATGTTACTGTCAATGGCGATTTAGGTTCTTTCGACTTGATTGGTTTGCAATGATGAATAATCGATCACATGGGCAGTTGACTTTTGTGAACAAATTGATCGCCTAATCACATTTTAGAATTTCGATGCTTCATCTCATGTGTTGGTAAAATGGTGAAAGGTCAAGCTTCTGACGAACAAGTGCCGATCTTAAATACTCTAAGGCAACCAGTGGGACACATTCCCTGAGGGAGGCGCAAAACAATTAATGGAAGGCGCTAAAATATGGAAAAGATGGTAAAGGAAAGCTCAAATAACTATTTATTGAAAGTAAAGTGTACAGTGACATAAGATATATTACATATAAATAGCGGTTTTGTTGTATTGGGAAGTACATTGAAAAATTGATGGAGAATAAGAGAAAAGATGCAGATAATGATGACAACAATAATGTCGTTTAATAAGTGGAAGTACTTTAATTACATATCCCTATAGAATTAAAAATCCATTTAATTTATTTTTAATGGAAATTACACTCTTAGAGTTTTAAATCGACGAAACAATACCTGTCAGGTGGCTGTGTCTGAAGAGAATCATGTTGTGGCTTCATGAGATCGTTTTCTCTTGACTTGACTCGTGTAAGTTCCGGAGCATCGCTACACACAGACCAGCAGTAATTCGCAGGCACTGCTTCCCAACGGCCCTGATATACTTGTTACATTGAACAATATCCTGATGGAATCTTCCTCCGTGTTCATCACCGGCAGCTCCTCGACTTTGAGGAAAAGGGTATCGATGGAAGTACAGAAAATGGATTTTAAGGGACATGTTGCATCCGAGCTGTTAGTATTTTTGCAAAAGCACCATAACCAACTGGGTACAGTTATCATCTCTTTTGTTGCCTAAACATTGATAAAAAATTCCCTTGAAGGTTTGCTAAGCTTCCTTTTCTTTTGTCTTTTAAGTACTTAAAGGCCCGTCCTTCTTGGTTCATACCTTTTGCAAAGCTTTTTATCAAAACCAGCTTTACAAATAGGGATTGAAGGAGAACATCTTTTGGTGATATTTGTTCAGCAAGTGGAAATATATATGAAACTAAGCTATTTTAAGCCCAAAACATTTTCATTGTTGAGCAGTAAATTGGCTTATTTCATTGCAAACTTAATCTAAATCCAATAAATATATCATAAGCAAAAAAAAAGAATTTGCTTCTAACACACACGAACGTATAATATATTTTGAAAGTACAGTTCTATATTTTACATTTAAAATAGGCGAACAGTAAAGAATACAAAAACCAAGCAGAATAAGATTAATAAACATTTCCACCAGCAGAAACCAATAAAAGGAGGTGAATTACTAACACTTCAGTTAGCGCATTACGAAAAGCAGTTTAAACATTGATATTCAAGCCGTGCAGCGCGAGAAAATAGCACAACCCGATGTGAGATGGGGTCTAATCTAAAGTAAAACCACAATAATTAAATATACCTTAGACGAGAACTACTTAAAAATGAACGATTTGAGCGGAACGAGCATGGAATCGCTGATAAAGTATTAGGAGACTGGAAACGAGTTCGCTCGCTTTTATTTCGTTCTAAATGACCTTTTGTTGAACGTTCAGTCTCTACTACCTTTTAGTAAATCGTATCGACGTACTTTTTTTGTCGAATCGAATTAATTGCTCGCCGAGGATCGCGGTTGTATCAAGTTATTTGGTTTGTACTTTAACCTCTCCAACGGTTTTAAGCTGCTTTATTATCCGAGCGTGTAATTAAACAGACTTAGCACGCGAATGAATGGAACTTAATCAAATACACTTACCATAAATTACCGGAATTTATTTTCCCTTCTATTTACTCCGAAAGGAGTATAAGTAAAATTGAATGGGAAATATTGAGCAAAATTTTCCAGATTTATTTGAACATTTCCGCGCTATCGCTTTGCGAGCGCAAACAAAACAAGGACTCACGTTATTAGCTGACAAGTCTAGATACACACGTTGGATATAAAGTCAATTATTTTATTCGTTTCGAACGCCCACGGCAGCGGTTGTTTGTGTGGTTGTGATGTGTTTGCAATCGGAAAGAAAATTAATTTATCAAACCTAGGAGTAAAGTCATCTCTTGTACCCCCTTATTCCTTCCTATATATCTTACATTTCACCTAGTCAACATGGTTTCATTCGAAGGAGGTCAACAGTTACTAATCTTGTTTCTGTATGTCAGTTTCAAAATGAACAACTATTTCTGCAAGCTCAGGTTGATATTATTTACATCGATCTTTGCTGAACCTTTGATGTTATTGACCAATGGAATTTTGCTTGATAAGCTGTCAACCTTTGGATTAAGTTTACTTTGTTACAACTTCCACATTTTTATTCAATTAAATAGTTCACTATGTTTTTTACAATAGTTACAAATCCTTTGAGTTCATTCCTTCTTCTGGAGTACCACCACAGCCTGAATAAGAAAACATTAGAATACTATAGCTATTGCTGTATAGTCAGAATGAGCAACAGACACAAGCATTAAGTAAATAACTAACTTTTTATTTAGACCATAGACAAATATAATGTTTAGAAGACCCACAGACCATTGCGCATCCGTAAAACTTTCGGAGTCCATGGGAGTCACCGTTCGAAAATAGTTGTGCTAACAGGTTAACAATCGTGCGTTATTGTTTGTGGTTATATTTATATGTATAGACCCTATTTTGTTTTGTCTCTAATAAAACTTGTTGATGTCATTTAAACCCAGTATTTCAATAAGTGATTTTTAATTAGCGCCAAGGATGTGTAAAACATGAAGTAAGGTTTGCGGAGTTATTGAATGTTTTATTTGTGCATATTATTAAAGCTTCGAATTATATATTTTTTATTTTAGAATGACTGCATGTAAATGCAAGTAAAAATGTTCGAAGATTATTGCCTACAGGCTGTGACACTAACTTCCATTAGTAAGAAAAGTTGTTGGAGATATTATTATAAAAAGAGGGAGGGAATATCTTCGACAAGGTGTTCTGCTTACTTTGCATGTAAACAGAAAAACATGTCCTAGCTCCTTTAAGTATGCCACGATGTATAGCTTCTGACGATTCAGTGTATATTTTATTTGTTATTGTTTATTTTAAAATTTATTATTTGTTAATTTTAAAATTCCCAATTGGTCCAAGTTTTTATACTGATACAATGAAATATGGTGATGTGCGCAAAATAACCTAGCACTGCTTCGACAAATTCATCATCTCATCTTCAAGGGCAAGCTGATAGAAAAACACGATTGGAATTTTGTTCAGGGATTCAACGCTAATGATAGAAATTTTTTAAATAATATTTTATTTAGTGATAAAGCTACATTCACAACAACAAATTGGGTAGTATCATCACAAAACACCAGGTATTGGGGCTCTGAGAGCCCGTACTGAATGATTAACTGTAATAGGCAGTATTCAGAAAAAATGATGGGATTTATGGAAACATCAACACGGAAAAGTTCTTGCAATTTGTAAGAAATGATTTATTGGACGCAATAGATAGCTGATGTTCATAACGCTCATCATTCTAAAGTGATAGATAAGTGAACATTTTTCAAATTATTGGATAGGCCTGTCGGAGTGGGGTCTTCTAGTTCAAAGAGTTTATAAAACACGTGCAAGGAATCGAGCAGAACTTTGTGCAAGAAGACGACAACATTGTGCGGAAGTTACATCTCAGGATTGATGGAAGCTACAAAGATTTAAACATGTTTATTTATTTAAATGTTGACATAATTATTTCAGTAAACTGTGCCTTATTTTTAACTACGTTTCATTTAATTTACATTTGTTGTTTTTTTTTACGATAATCTAATAGATAATGGTTTCTCTCTTTGTGGTTTTGTGGTGTTTAATAAAAAGTTTAGTTACTCACTGTCTTAGTTAGTAGATATATTAATAAGATATAATACGCAGAAAATTGTGAAAAATGGTTATCCTATAGCTTTTTTATCACTAAATATATTTATAATAAAATTTTGGTTAAAACCATTTTAGAATCTTCTGAATTCAGTGGTATAGTCAAATTTTTAATAAAAAAATCGCTAACAAATTTTTGTTGTTTTCGGGCTCGAAAAATAATCTTAGTATGCTTTGCAACTGTAAATGAACTTCTGAAATTATATGTAGAAGTGGACTTTTTGATCCATTATGTATTCAGAAAAATATTGTTCCAGTCTAACGCCAAATATAGATTTTGTGAGAGGCTGTGAAAACTACAGAAATCAATCGACATCTGCAAGGAGTGTTTGGTGAGTCTGCAGAATCTAAAAGTAGTGTATATCCGTGGATCGATGGTTTTAAAACTGGTAGAAAATCATTACAAGACGATTCACGCAGTGGAAAGAAACATTACTGCTGTGGGGGACCTACTGAAAGAGTCAAATTAGTGCCCGCCTAGGAATAGGTACGCGACAAGTTCATTACATCTTACATGATTGTTTGGCGTAAGTAAGATCTCAACCCGTTGGGTGCCAATACTGTCGGTACCGGAACAGAAACTGAATAGGTCTGACACTTGTCGCAGGATATTATTCGAATTTATTATCTGGACCACTACGGCAGGCATTTGTCAGAGAAAAGCCTGAAGTTTGGATAAGCGTCCGTTATTGCAAGACCCAATACCGCAAGGAAGACAAAGGATGTTTTGAGCGATTTACGAAAGCAATTGCTTCCGCATCCACCTTACTCACCAGACTTCGCACATAGTGATTTTCGTCTGTTTTGAGAAAACCTTTACGGGATGTTCGATTTGAGTGTTTAATTGACGTAAAACCTGCCATAAATAGGTGGACCGCAGAGACACCGAAAAAGTTCTTTGAGGGTTATAGTTAATCAGTTAATTTATAGATATTATTCAAAAGAATTCTTCTAATATCATTACTTGAGACAGTATTTCTAGCTTGAGTCTGTATTTACTATACTTCGTCTTCAAATTAACGTACCCTTTTTCTTCAGTGTCAAGCATTTTTTACTGATCTTTTATAAAAGACATTTTATTACCTTTTCTCTATTTTATTACATAAATATTACCATTATACAACTATTTTAGACTGTGATTCATTTTTATTTTAAGCTTTCCAGGGATATGCTAGTGACCTCTTTGCGTAGATACGAGTATTGAATATACACTCAACAGATCCGTACTTTCCACATTCGAGTGTGTTGTATTTTCACGTGCTCATCTAGAATTATTACCAGAGAACTAGATAATGTATGCATTAAATGACTAAGCTCGATTTGTATGTATGAATACGTACTGTGGACTCGATTCTTTGCCAACTTATCCATGTATACGTTAATGCTTTTACGGTGATAAATGTACCATGTTGCTGTATATCGCATTCGTATGTACATATATGTAGCTGAATATTTTTTCTTTTAACTTATTCAAACAGCACCGTATCCAGCTGTTGCTAGTTTCTCTTTCTACTTATCGTTATTTGTCGCAGCTATTGTTGCTGAAAAGTTTAGGTATTCAGTAACAGTAGTCGTACATCACGCACGAAATATGTATCTTTTTGTATCATTGCGTGGATTACAAGAGAACACATGACAACGACATGTATTTTACAATACAGATAAATTTCTACGCGTTTGCGTTTATGTATGGCAGCGGTGGAAAAGCTGTCACGAATGTCCTTATCTGAAAATATTTGCCTACGAATATATTTGAGATATTCAACAGAATGTTTTGCATGCAAGCTTGAATATTTAAGATTAAATAATAATTACGTGGATCTCACATAACTTAGCGTGAGTAAATAACAATTTCCAACAAGAAGCGGATGCTTAGTAACTTACAAACTTTCGTTATACGATGCCTGTAAAAAGCATCATATCATGGAGTAACCTGCAAACAATTTTACATTTAGATTTAATGTTCGATACAGTTTCCAAAAACACAACTTCTGACATGAACTTTAGTTTGTTTATGCAGCAAGTACTACACTATGTAGGTAAATGTCGAAAGCAATCACATCGACCAATGCTGGAAAGCATGTTTAAAGATTGTGTGATGCTGTACATATGAATATTTGTAAATTTATTCGAAAACTATGCTAAACTACTAAAACTTTAGGTAATATCACATGAAATACGTAGTGTTACATAAGGTGAAAATTTACAAAATGCATTGTATAGTGTGCAGCCTTCATTACCCAGAACGCTGTTTATGACTATCCCGCCAAGATAGTACGTGCTTTTGTGTCATCGGTTAATTAATTAATTCTTAACATTTGCAGACATTTTGTGTTTACTGCAACAAAATGTTCAAATCTCAACGCTAATAGATAATGTTTTCTCTCTTTGTGGTTTTGTGGTGTTTAATAAAAAGTTTAGTTACTCACTGGCTTGGTCTGATAGAAGCGGATTTATGAAATAATACGCAGTAAATTGTGAAAAATGGTTATCCTATAGCTTTTTTATCATTAAATATATTTAAATAAAATTTTGGTTAAAACCATTTTAGAATCTTCTGAATACAGTGGTGTAGTCAATTTTTTAATAAAAAAATCGCTAACAAATTTTTGTTGTTTTCGGGCTCGAAAAATAATCATAGTATGCTTTGCAAATATAAATATACTTCTGAAATTTTATGTAGAAATGGGCTTTTTGATCCATTATGTATTCAAAAAGATACTGTTCCATTCTAACGCAAAATATAGATTCTCCAGGGGTGCTTCCGTTTGAAATTGGTCACAATGTTTGTGGAATTGTGATCTAATTAAATTACGTAGAACTTATAGGCAATGCTATTGGTGATGTACAAGTCTTGGGTGTGAAAACTTCAGAAATCAATCAACGTCTGCGAAGAGTGTTTGGTGAGTCTGCATAATCTAAAAGTAGTTTATAACGGTGGATCGATCGTTTCAAAACTGGTGGAATATCATTAGAAGATCATTCACGCAGTGGTCGCCCAAGTACGTCGGTAAACGAAAAAAACATTACTGCTGTGGCGGACCTACTGAAAGAGGACAGGTGAATGATTATTCGTCAAATTAGTGTCCGACTAGGAATAGGTACACGACAAGTTCATGACATCTTACATGTTTGTTAGGGCGTAAGTAAGATCTCAACCCGTTGGGTGCCAATACTGTCGGGACCGGAACGGTTCTTCACCTACAATATCGACGGTTGATCAACTCTTTACGCTGATTTAAAGTTGTGCAATCGAATACAGCATGAGATGTTCTTTCTTCTTCTTCATTACAAAGTCATATGGATTACGTACATGATGTCGTTTTTAAAGACATGCATTTTTCAGGCGACCTTTTTGGCGTCAATGTCGCAGCGCTAGGTTGCGTTCTACTTAATTAGCAATCAAATATTGGTATCATTTGTTTACTGTGTCTATCTCCTAAATACCTAATATTCCAGCAAATTTTATAGTAGTAAATTATAGTAACTAATAACTAAGCGAATGAAAGGTTACCAATTGTTACAATTTTAAAAAGAAACTCAATTATAATTTAATATAAAGATAGGAAACATTATCTACTGAAATACTGTTTCGATACCAATTATCCCATACAAACTTTATCTTTGCCATCGATTTAAATTGCATGTCCTGTGGATGACAGACATATTACAAAAATAAAATAGCCTGTCACCTCAACTCATTCATCTTTCCAGTTTTTCATAGGATCAAGACAATCACTTTAAAAAGCGATAGAGTGGCCTGAAGCATTTGCTGAGGGCTGTCAAGAACAAGACATTCGACCAATATCAATAGCGAAATATGAGCGCCTTCGGCAATACAGCAAGTCATTATACTTGACGAATTCTTAATATTTAGTAAAACGATTAAAAATATGTAATAATAATACGAGCGATTACTCGCCTACAGTAGGTATACATAAGGGTGCTTCTTTCTTTGTGGTTTGTAGATCGTCGTACACTTTCCACAACTGGTTTGATCTTAATGTGTAAGAAATACAATGTCCTACAGAAGTGCGCGCTTACACTAAAGCTGACAACACCTCGTAAATGGTATTTGGCATTGCGCACCCAGTGTACTGCATATCATACACGAAAAAGATGCACGTATTGCGTGTATTTTTTTACTAAACCCGGGTGTGCCTGCGGCTGCCAACTTACGCACTTTCGTTTTATTTTCTTTGAGGACTCATCTAGCTTGCACTTACAAGATGCAACCGTTATGCGTTGTAAGTGGACAACATGTCTATTGGATATCTATAGATCTAAAGCAATTATGTTTTTCGTAGTTAGATAGCGACAGTATACCCATATTGTTTATTCAATTGGTACACATGTTCGACTATCTTTATCTGTTCAGTTTTCCACATAACCTTGACTGTTGAAATATTAAATACGGACACATTTTTTGCTTGTTCCGCAAGTATCCACAACAAAGTTTTAGCGTGTATATATTTAATACTTCAAGACGCTGAAATACAGTTATTTTCGCCCATAAATCCCATAGAGATCAAGTGCTTTAAAAAAAAGAAGCTTTTTACAGGTATATTTTGTGTTGATAAGGTCTATTAGCAAGATTGACGTAGAGTGTGGGATGCATCACAGAATAAACGAGTGCATTGGCTTCGTTCCCTCTGCTGGCTAGAAGGATATATTTTTAAACCTAGAACCGACTTGTGTTCGTCAAATACACTTTTACTTTCATAAAATATGCCTACGCATATATTCTAGTTGTAGTGATGTACAGATTTCATGTAAAGAATATTTTATCTACATTTATTAACTTTTCATCCCCATTTCAAAACTCAGGAGGATTAGTAACAATATTAAGTAGTCACTCAAGAATCATTAGGTTATTCGCAATTAATCACTTGAGGTAAACCAAAATCGTAATTTTCATTCAAATTGGAATGTGAAATGCTATTTCCAATCCATTACGCTTTCATACTAAAATTGAATCTTTTTAACATTGTCTCAATAAAATTTCTTTCAAATTAGTACATCTGGCAATGATGCATATCGGCAATTACTCAAGGTATTGACACACTCCGCACCACACAAAATATTTAACAAAGTGGGAGCGTACGTTTAGGATATTCGTGTGCGGTGCGGAGTATACCGATATCTTTACTGTTTGCCATGCTTGCGCATAAATCTCGCTATTCTTAATCATCAATTAAGTTATTAAATTATTGACAAATGCGGTGCGGTCATCATGGTAATTTGACAAATAACGTGATAACCCTCTTCTAAATGACCAGAGAACATACAATAACCTTAATATTTTCATTTTATAATCCCCCAAAAAGCCACACTACGCAAGGCTTAAAAACAAGTTCGCAGACTTTCTGCGTGTTCCAAGTTCTTGGCATTGTACACCCTTAAAGCCGCTGTCGATCCAGTTACCTTCGAACTAACAATTTTGACATTTTTAATATTTATTTAGCCAACTGCGCAGTTCTTAACAGATTTAAGAATAATCAGAAGTTACGAGCACATATTTCATTTCTATTGTTGGTACCGACGATAACAGTAGATGATGGAGGCATTATTTATCTACATTATTCCTTTTGAAAACCTTAAAGTCAAGGGTTTACTTCTTGTACGTGTTTGATGACAGTCCGTTGGGGCGTCATCAAACATGTAAGCTACAAATTTGTTATAACCTTAGAAGCCTTTCAGTATGTGAATTGGTTACTTCCACTTGCAGTAAAGGTTAAAACGCAGCTAATTATTCCTAAGCATGCGTACAATGAATCGGGATTGTACCGGTACTATCACCAAAATCTGGCCCTGGTGGACAGCAGTTAATTCTGCAACAGGTAAGGGGAAGCCCTCTTATCAGCCTTTAAACCACTAAATTTAAATTTACCACCTTTTATGGGGGCATAAGCGAACCATTGGTTATTAACAACTTTAACATTTATATTGACAATCATAAAGTAAACTAACTCTAAATACGGAGATAAACAATAATTGATATGATCACGTGTCGAATTTCTAAATGGAGTTGAATTAAACTTCGAATGGGAGCGGGTTCTTTAAATCGGTTGTAAGAGTTTGATGGGTTACCGCATTATAATACGTCAAGATAAGAATAATCCAAAGAAATGCAACAGCTAATCTGGCGATAATTGATTAAAACAGATTTAGTATTCATGTAGATGTACGACTCTTCTCAATAATTTAAGAAAAGCTTTTGATATAACATCGCAATGGATTACCGACATACTCAGAATCGTGGCCTTCAAAGCGTTTTGCATAAAGACTTTTCACATTTGAGGTTGCATGTTTGCGTTTTACTTTTCCATGTTGCTCGCTTTAAATGTTAAAATCCTTTATTGTTGGAAGAGTAAAAATGGTACGGTAGTAGCCTAGCAAATAAAGAGTTCAGTTGGCACCCAACCGTCGTCTTGTTTCAATCATACCACTCAAGATATAACAGTTCATTAGAAAAACTTAATGTACCTTCATAAAAGCTTAAAGACGGTTTGAATTGGAAAAGACTAATGTTACTTATTAAATTAATTGCAAGGATTGTGCGGGCTGCTACTTGGTTAAACTTCCCAAACACTGAAAAGGTGTATTTCGGGGTAGATGCAATATGGTTGCTTCTTTAATTTTGGCAAAATTAAAAAAGTAACGTTAAATAACATTATTTTAAACGTTACTTGTTAGAAACGTGTTACATTAATAATGGTTTAATATATTACCTATTTATAAGCCTTAGTGTTAGTCGTTCTAGTATTTTCTGAAGATCCACCACTATTTAAAGTGCTCTGCATGCTTCATCAAATTGTCAATACAATGAATATTTTTCGAATGTGTGTTTCGAAAGTTAAATTTGTAATTGTTTTCTACTAGACGAAGTGTGGAAGAAACACTCGGAGATGTTGATGTTTCAGATATTCTAACAGTTACGTAGTACTCCGTTACTTCTGAAAAAACTTGATAATAGTCAAATATAACGAAATACACACAATCGCAAACACACTTAATCCGTTCAATAAGCATAGACACAATTTTCTGATAGTTTCCCGCGAAAAGCAATAAATATTACACAAGTATATCTCTGTTCTCTACCCAAGCTTTGAAATTATTTGCCCAACTCAGACATATTCAATCCACAAGCTTAAAGAAATAAAACACACCATGCACAGTTACCTTACCTTGATACGGAGCGTATATGTTCAAATACAAGCAGTCCTCCGATTCGATTCTAAGATATTCTTGTTCCAACCGTTCGAAATACTTTCTCCTATTCGGTTCCATGCTCATACTATTCGGTGGATTCTGAGGACACACCGGTCTGAAGTTGTCAGCGATTTTGTTTCCTTCCCAATGGGGACTCGCCTGCGGCGGCATGAACCTGAGCTGTCCCACGGGAGGCGCCGCATAGGGGATTCCCAGATATTGTTCCACACGGACGTACCCGCCTCGCAGCCTCGTCTTCACAACGATGCCCCTCAGCGTTCCTTGCTTCAGGGTAATATAGCGCGTCAAATTCTGCTCGTTCAGATTAGAGCCGAAATTGTAATCGGCCGAAACAACCGATAATATTGAAAATAATGTTATTATTATTGTCGTGGTAATGCCGATGCGGGGCGAGATACGGTTCTCCATTTCCTTTCACCCTATTTACACGACAATTTTTACGATTTCATTGTTGCGGACGAGCGCTTAAGCATAATAATGTAAACTAGCACTACAGCGCGGTTTCCTTAACTCATCGTTTGCTCGTAGTTACAGGTAATATTGCACCTCTCCTAATTATTTCATCTTTTTCCTATTTGCGGCTGAAACCACATTACAATTTCGTCATTTTACGAGTGCCGTTTTTACGAGCTGCTGTTTAAATTTAGAAGTAAAATAATAATCATTTTGCAAGAACGATATATACAGGATGCAGCCCCTCCCTTGTGTTTAAACTTGTTGCTTTTTAATAGATAACGTGCCTAATTTTCTTCAGTCTTTTATTTTGTTGATTATACAATGGCTTGCGCATGGACCACGTAAGATAAACTTCAAATATCTAATTTTAATATTCGGTGAATTTGTCAGCAATCACTACGAAATGGAAAATAATGAACACTGCCCTTGTTCAGCTGCAAATATTGCAATTTTATCCTGAGTAAATTAGGATACATAGAATACGATCCACGTAGGGAACTTCTTTAATAGAAGATAATATGATTTGAATAACTGTGCAATTTATTGGGCAACCACGGCAAAAACGGTGATAGTTGTTCTCAGACTGATGTCATATTCACGCAGACCCGGCAATTTTCCATGGTTCACGTCATAAAAATAACAACATATGAAAACTAAAAGGCAGACATATATCCATCAAAAACTTATTAAAACAAACCCGCCATAAAAAATCGGTGGCTTTATTGATGTAATTACATTTAATTGATGAAAAGAAATCTCATTTACGACTTCCGTTGTAAGGATGAGCACTCTAATGAGTCTACTTTACCGAGTCTCTTACAAGTTTAAATCCTTTTTGTCATATACCTAGATATTTTGATGATAGGCAGATATATTGCAGCATATATTTATTTACGTGTTAAGCATACACTAATAATTACTAATATATCTATATGGTTTCCTTCAGTGAATACGAAGAAATCGATGTTTTCGTTGATTTTAACAATATAAATTAAATTCAATTAATTAAATAAAAATCTCATTAGACACCGCAATATTTACGTATATTTTTTTTCATTTTTTCTCGGTATTGGTTTGACATTGTTTCAACAATTTTCACGTTTTACGTTAATTTTACTTCATTTTATTTGTACAACTTTGTCTATTATTCATTTTAGTCTTGTGATGTACCTAGCTGTCATTTGTTGTATCTCAATCTAGAATATCTGGCCTGAATGTTTAATCGTACAAGATTTCCAATTCGATTAAGTTATTTGCGAGATTTAGTCTTTTATGTGCCCATTTCTTAAATAATGATTAACCTTGTCC
Source organism: Oryctes borbonicus (assembly GCA_902654985.2). Classification (NCBI taxonomy): domain Eukaryota; kingdom Metazoa; phylum Arthropoda; class Insecta; order Coleoptera; family Scarabaeidae; genus Oryctes; species Oryctes borbonicus. Next base: position 1,410,262 of record LR736859.1, on the reverse strand, counting down.
CAAATTACTTGATTAAATGTTTTTATGTATGTATATCAACTAACGCCTACAAAATGGCACTCCAAAATTATTGCCATGTTTGATTCATGCTATTTAAATTTTTTTAGATTTAACATCCTGCATATTTTTCCAGAGTATGATAATAATATTAATAATAATAATTTTATATTTCATATAATATATAGTACTTAAATACATGGAAGTATATCAACGTAAGTAAATGGCTATTCAAAGGCATTATACTAAAGTAATAAAAAAAAATAACAACAAAAGCTAGAGTTTAAACTACACAAAGTTAAACATTACATTATTCTCGTTTTTACAAAACTTTAACAGGAGAAGCAAGAAAGAATTATGTATATATACGAGACCTTCATTCACTATTCCAATAAGTGGATCGGCATTTATATCAGATCCTTTGGAAATGCTACCAAAATAACAAGGCATAAGACACTTTGAGGACCTTTCCAAGATGTTAGCCCTGGAATTGCAGTAATGAAATGCCAATGTAGATCAAGGGTTAGGTATAGGAACAAGAGAGTTAAGTTTTCCTAAAAGCCAGGAGCAGCTATTGTTAAGCAAAAAATATAAAAGCTTTATAGGAGAGACGTTTCATTTGGTACGTGAATGAAGATTGAATCGAAAATTTCAGGAATTTTCTATTGATTTGGCAGCTTTAATATCGATCTCATAAATAGTAAATTACGCCAGCTTTGCATGCTCAAGATGAGAACGAATTAAGGAAAGAAATAGTGTTGTTTTCTAGTTTATACGCATAGCTTTTGGAGTTCATCGTTTGCAACTCTCTCACTCAGCTCCCCTCTTAGGCTATTGTAAATTTGGAGTTGTCTCGGTATCCTACCACAACTTAAATTAATACTTGACTTGAAATCCTCAACATCTTGTATTCTTTTGCTGTTGCAAATAATCTCATGAATTCATCATTAAGAATGACCTTAGTTGAATGGGGACGCGAGTTTCTGTTATTAAAGCACTCAACCCTGCGTATTCCACAATTACCCCTCTGAAAAGACGGCTCTGTAACTGACTATGAAAAAGCCAGCCTAGTAAAATACATAGAGTGCCGCCACAAAATACTAATCAATATTTAGTATTTGGTTAACTCTTTTAAATTCGATTTAATTGCAACAAACTCGCTAAGTATAATAACATTTTAAATCAGAAGCTGCAATAGTTATTTAGTTATTGATTTGCTACGAAGTAATAAACTGGTAGAATCTACGAGAACCCATCTAATTGAAAGTCAGTTACGAAAGCTCGCTAATGGTAACGGTTCGATTAAGTTTTATTTCAGGATACTCAGCAGATACCGTCAAAAATAGAGAATCTAATTTAGAGCATCTTAATTGCATATACTCTAACGGTATTCTTATACAAGCGGTATAAAACAAAGTTTTCGAAACGAGAAATGCTGTGCAGTTGCGAAGTTGTTGCTGTTCTTTAAGAAATAAAATTAGAAACGGAGCCGTATTTAGGTCAGGGGAGGACACTGAAAACGTTTCCGCAACTGTGCATGATAAGAACTCATTTATTTTAATTTTCATCCGAATAAGTTGGACGACAAGCTTATAATCGTCGTGGTTGATAAACGTCTTGGTTTGACAAAACGTACTAATTGTTTTCATCGTGCATTCTCTGGAAAGGTGGAATTTGTAACTGGATTATTTTGAAAGCGTATTGCATGAATACGTGCAGCGATGCATACCTGTGCTACGTAAAAACATAGCGAAAAGAGAACATCGCCTACGATATTGTGAAATAAAGATCGCCATTGAATCTAAATAAAACGCTAATTTATGTATATTCAATAAGGAATACCCTCGTACTTGCTTATCCTAAGTAGTGATATTTTGAATCAACTATCCGATACTGAAAAGACCGAATTTATCTGTGCCTATATCAAAACTAGCAAAATATTGAGCAAAAGCAGGTTATCAATTTACTTTTATAAATAGATAAAAATTTCGTGTTTAAGAATTGTTCCATTCAACTATTCACGAAACTAGATGAGCTTTTCTTATTGCTAGTCAAGAAATTGTTAAGTTAATTAGCCAATAAACGGCATGAACAGGTTTTTTCCTATACAACGTGTTCACCTACAGCGTTTGTGGACGAATTCTTTTTCTTTTGCTGAGCAATTCAGAGGAAACGTTCTCTAATAAAAAATACTTGGAGACAAGCACTGCACCAACTAGAAAGCGTGTTCAATTTCCATTATAGACAATATAAGTTCTGCTTTTTCTGCTGTATTCTTTTGCGTATTTAAATGCCTCTCTTCTTAAAATAATGTGAAATGAAAAAAAACAAATAATTTAAAAATTGTTTAAATAAAATATCAAGTATGTTATATCATTCTAAAGGTAATTTTATATGCTTTTCAATAGTGTAAAAATATATAGGGTGTTCCATATATAAAAAAAAAAACAAAAATCTTGATAACATCTCAAAAAATAGGAGTTTTAAAAAAGAAAAAATTAGAGCATAGGATTCTGCATCAAAAGGCGCCCTAATATAGTTTTTATATAAATCAAGCATTTTCACAAATAAAAAAGTTACAAGGGTTTTTAAAAATTGCACTTTTTAAGAAAACGCTCTGAACCTCTTCTATTAAGGAAGATATAAAAATAGGGATTTATCTAATCGATTTCTCTTTAAAATCGAGCTCCAGAAGCTTAAGTTAGTTTTTCTCTAATTCCTTTAGAAATATAAGTTCCTACTAAATGTATCGAATTTGGCCCACCTTGTACAGCTGAAAATATTTGGACTTTGCAATACATAACGAAATACTTCAGCAATTTAGGGATGGTACACTTTAATTGCAGCTACTGTTTATATTTAATTTTTGGAATCCCCAAATTTTACAGAATTTAATATGAATAATCGCAGAAGGTCATACTAATTTTGCTTGAAATTCCTGCATTTTTAGTAGAAAACATGCAATTTCGGACGGACATACAAATCATAAATTTAAGGAATAAAATCTCTTTCACGATATAAGATTTCTCTGTATGAAAGAAGTTTTATATACAATGTTTCCTAATTATGTAATCCTCTATCTGCACGCATTAAGACTCTTGGACCAGGTACATTTGTGCCCGCGGTTTATAAGTTTCTTTACGGTAAGCAGTAGCAATTGTTTGCAGTAGCCAATAATCGCTTTTTATTAGTTGCTATGGCTCACCGAAGAATTTATTACACCAATGTACTAACTGTTGAACTTTATATAACTTTATAGTTGTATAACTGCTGAAGAATATGCAACTTAATTGTAGCCACGTTGCAGGTTTTGTGCCATTCTTCTTGGCCTTTGCTACAATTGTAGAAAGAATTTTTTTTTTTGGTGTTTCGGGATCAAAATCCATTCACCTTAAAACAGACAACAATAAAAACAATTGAAAGTCATTGAGCTTCATGGAAGGCAACTATGATGATAAACATGGACACACATTTCACATCCCGGGGCCTATCGGGATGACTAACGCTTGAGACAATATTGTAGAAAGAGTTCAAACATGTTCTTTCTGTGTAGTGGAAGTGTTCAGATAAAAGAAATCAAGTAGATCTGCGACGAACATGCCATTAAACACTGAACGATTATCGACTGTTTGGGGACGTCCACCATCGCCACATCATTTTCGATTTAGTTTTCTTTTCTCCTGTTTTCGCCGTTTTTCGCTGTCTACGTCGATGGGGCGTCATTTATAATGTAAAGCGCGTCATTGTTTCCTAGTTCACAGTGGCTCGGATAACATTTACACAATTGCTTTGAACGTTTTTTTTTATGCATTTGTATAGCAGATTAATTAAAATCGAAGTTGCAAATCGGCTCGTCTCTACGTGACGACAGCCACGTAGGTTGTTGCGCAAACAGAAATCTTGTTAAATCAATTTTCGGGTATACTAGGCTGGTTTGCAACGTAAACTATACAATCAATGCGATACTATCCGCTATTGTTTTAGATAATAATTCGACTCGCAGCGCGTCAGCAAGCAGGGACAGTTTGTTTTGGTAACGGAGGTTGCTGTGAAATAAGTTGTTTTGTTATCATTAACATTGTTTTCCACAAAATTTCATTACAAGTGGCATTGAAAGCGTTAAAAATATTGAAGCGTCTACTATGAAACTATTGCCTCTGATGGATGGCTGTTACGTAGTGTATCCATAATTATAGTTTTTATTAGTAATTAAATGTAACGGAAGGTACAATATACTTTGTTATTATCAGTTCATATGCTTTAAAATGCAAAATGGATAAATAGATAGAAGCTTAGTACATGACCAGAGGTGCCGAATAGGGTGTAATACATATTAAAATAGTAGTCACAAAGTTTACTGCAGTGAATGCAGTAATACGGAGATTGCAGATTCCTTGAAATTTTACATTTGTTTGGTTTTGTTTATTATCCTTTTTTTCAGTTTACAGGGTTTATTATTACTTAATGCTGGTATTTCTGTTACTAAAAGAACTGCTTATACTGTGTTCTTCTTTCGTTCATCTTGTGCTAATTCCTTGATTTTTGCATATTGTAATGATTGTGCTGTATTTACATACTTATCGGGGATGTGTAGTATTTCTACTCGTGCATGCATTTCTTGAAACTCCAAAGTAAGAAGGGAACTTTGAAAAACTTTGAAATTGATTTGAGTCGCTACGGATATGGATTGATTATGGTAATTATCTCATTTAATTGAGAAGCACAAACAAGCGAAATATCAGAATTAAGAAAACTGTCCAAATTCATCAGTGCTCAAAAATCTGAAATTTCATTAAAGTAATTGTATATTCCTACAAAAACTCGGTTGATTTAGAATTTGAAATTTTAAGAATTATTGACTCGGAAGTTTTCTTCTTTATCGATTTTGGAGCAGATTTTGCAGTAACTTTGGGGACAGGGATTTAAAAAGGATTTCTTCCCTTATATTTGTTTAAAAAAAAGTAGATGATATTTGTTTTTGACCAATAATTTAAAAATTTGAAAATAATTTAATGTAATAAGTACACACAGAAAAAGGATTGGATTATTGAAGGCAAGTAATAATTAGTTAAATTAAAGTTGCGAGTGTCAAGAAAAGGTTAAAATAAAAGACACAAAATGCGTTGGATGCGCATTTGGCAGCAGTTCATCGCTTCTTCAGCAACGCACTGTAGTAATAATTAGTTACAGGAAGTAAACGGTGCTTTTACATATACGCAAGGGAATATGTTCTACAACTTAGAAAGTCTTGAAAAATTATTAATTTCAAGAAAGCAATTGCTTGTCCAAAACAAGTGAATAGCCTTTATTTAAAATATTACTACTTTTATTCAACTACAACAGATATTTTCAAAATAAGCTTTATTCTCATTATTTGTAAATGCTTTCTTCACCAATTTGTTTTACTGTATCGGAGCCACGCCGTTCTTTATCGACAGTTTACCCGAAAACCCATTTTCACATGTCAGGCCGCTTTCAGCACATCAAGTCCATATATGTACTTATACTCTATACCTAATACATGTATCAATGCAAACAATCTATATTTTAATATTCAAACAAACTATCGACTATAGTGGATGTCGATAGTTAGTGTGTGTAGACGCGGGTTTCGCAGTATTGCAGCCCATCAATACACCTCTGTGGAAGGCAATAGCTGTAATTGAAATTGTTGTGTATATACGAAGATAGAACTAATATGTACAGATGAGAGTATCTAATCAAAGATGCTCTAATCACTGAAAATGTCGAAATTAATTGCAATAGCGACCTCTACAGAACCGAGCAGGTAGAAGTGCATTCTGCGAGGGTACTAGTGCCATCACACCAAAGGTAATTAACAATAATGAAGCAAGCTACAAGTTGAACAAGCTGTTGCAAGAAAAACTTATTTAATCACAAATTAAATTGGCGGCTTGTGTTAAGGAAGTCATACATTTTATTTACAGCAGCAAGTGTTTTGAGATAATCGAGTTGGATAAAGTAAATTTACAAGAGAAAAAACATCTTGTGTGACTAACTCTCTTGAATTAAGCTGAATTCCGGTGAATGCCCTCTACCAATAAAATAATATCCCAGGGCGTAAGCGAAAAGGTGAAGAGCTCACCAAGCCAATATACCTATGTGAGCGGATTATTTGTTAACCTTTGCAAATAATAAAAAAGAGTTACAAAATGAAATTGAAAAATGGAACAAGAACTTCAGAAAAACAAGTTACAAATAAAGATAGGATAAAATAATGGAGTAATCGCTTTAACAAATTATATCGAAAGAAACAGTTTTCGAGCACCTACCCCAAGAACGCTTCCAAAATCCATGTATTTTTTTTTAATTTTTCATTGCTCGTAGTGCTTTAGATTTTAAATTTCAAAAATCATCGAATTTTCGTGTAAATACATAATTGTACTTTTACTTGCGCGAAATTTTCGATGTACACAGTACTTGCGGTTCACTGCCCTTTTTTTAATAATACGGGTATTCTTCTGTGCTAGGCAAAACAAATTCAGAGTATAGGCCCACCAACACTGCTTCACTCGACAACTTCGCAATTTTATGCAAAAACCATGTAAACAATATATCTGAACACCTTCTGAATAGGTATGTGGCCACAGTAAAATCATTCCAATATACTGCATTTCTTTTTCCAGCTGTAATCTTCATTGCATTGCTGGATGATCAATTGATGTTTTCGTAAGTATAGTTTCATTTTTATGGCTTTTATCATACCCTTCAGCCGAAAGAAGCTGACAGGACGACCTTCAGTTCATCCGTATTAATTATATTAAACTAGTGCAACCTGATTCCTAATGCACACTGTAAATAGTTTGAGCGTAGACGCTTCCATATAATGCAGGCACGTAGATACGTTTATAAACTTCAAAAGCTCGATGGGTTCAATGACTAATTCTATGTTGTAAAGCGTACATTTACAAAGGCATTTATAATGTCATTTTTGTCGGACGCTACTGATTATAAAACATTAATCCATAGAAGATAGTAATCGGTTTACTTGCCATATAAAACAATAAACGATATCAAACAAATTAGTTGAAATCAAAAATTGGTAAAAATATCCTTGGAAAATGTCGAATTAGACGAAAATTACTTCAAATTAATGAGACATATGCCTGAAAACCTTGTTGAAGTACAATTTCAGCGCAACATCACACTGTCCTAATTCTTATTTAAAAAATCGACTGTAGTCATTAGGCAAATATTTATATCATGTTTTTGTAATAAAACATGCGACTTCAAAAAATTAGTGAGCGGGAACAGCATCCGAAATTACATATACCAGAACCGTCTTTTCATGCTAAAGTAAATAAATATTTAAGTAAACATACCGGCAACTATAGAAACTTAAGGTAATTAAGCAATTAAATTTTTACTATCACAAACAGAGTTCTAAATACATTGATGTAATGATTTAGGAATTTGGCAATAGCTTGATGCTTGTTATTGATGAAAAAATTCCGGGAAACCCTAGTCGTAAAAACGATTTTATCTTTCCAATGTTTACGGATTCCGATAATTATTTAGTGGAATCCACCAGGTATATCAAAATGTCTAACAATATATAAGCGGCCTGGCGGTGTACCTTTGCATACATTGCTCATACGTTGGTGTCCTCATCTTCTGAAATTGTTAAATTGTGCGTACTGTGTAAATAGTACCTATAATTTTCTAATAACGTAACCGATTTCATAAAATATCTTTTAGTGATATTCCTGTGTATGCATGGTGATTAATAAGTGGCGAACCTGATACCTATATTGTTATTTCAAATAGAATACTCTGTATATTATTACGTTTTCGATTTCTCCATCCAGAAATAAACCGATATAATATGGATTTCCTTTATGTGTTTCAGTTTTCCGAACATTTATAATTTTGTCCCCGTCTTTTGAATCCAAGTATCTACTTACAATACAACGAGGGTGTTACATAGTGGTGGAAATTACATCTAAATGGTTTCTGGTGTTAAATAGTTTGGTTATCGTGACAACAAAGAATTGACGCTTTTAGACTGTTGATTCAACATTTCAAACATGTGTAAAGTGAAGCAATTAAGTAATTAGGTATAATATATATACTAGGAAAACACAAGTACTATGTCTTAGCTAGCAAGATGTATGAGCTGTTCTCTATGTATAGTAGCGTTAGAATCTGGCGAAGTTTGGTGTTCAATACTAGACACCTGTGTATTTCGAAGGCGTTCTAATACAATCCTTGATGGAACTAAGTATTAAATACAGTGTTGTAAAGATTGACGCTAAAATGTATTTGCATTTCGGATTTTTTTGATGAAATAGATGTATATAGATTTAGGCTATTGAGGACAACATTATAAATGTCTCGAAATATGTAGAGGTAGATGCATGTAATTTTCAGTATATTAATTCTTTTTCTAGGTGGGGAAACTAATACGTGACATTTCCTGAACACTGACTCATTTACATAGCATAGGCATAATTACACAATTCCAGAAGAATGGGACACTCCAGAATTCTTGAAGCAATGCTAAATAGCATTGAATTATTCAATAAGCTGTAGCCAGAAACGAAAGAAACAAATTTATTTATTATCCGTGTAACAGTAATTTACCAATGAGGCGGGTATTGATTTTGAATTTAAAATTCAGAGAGTATATTTCCCGCAAAAATAACCGTAAGCTGCTGTTTTAGGATGAAAATTATTCAAATGCTATGAATAAATTGATTGCTGTTGACCTAAAGCTCCGAAAAGTTATCAAAACTCTGCGTTTTCATTTTCATCTTTAAATTTGGCCGGGAGAGAATGTTTAGAAAGAAACGTGGTTTCAATGTTATAACATTATTGACTAAAGGCAGTAACGTATGAATGATATGTATATTTAATTATCTCTACATGTATGTTTGTCAGAGCACTCACGCATAATTACAAATTTTAGATAACATCCGGGTCAAAAGGCTATATATATCACATATGTCTGGTATGCTGAAAAGTAAGGAGTGCACTCGATGTAATTATTTGCAAAAGTCTGCCTTCTAATACAATTTTACTTGTGTAAATTGTTGGACATTTCCCTTTTTTGTTGTCTATTGGACGTTCTTAGGTGTAAATTAGAATTTAATCAAACCTGGAAACAATCCAAGATTACGCCGAGTGGAATTTTTGTAAGAACAAATTTGTAGCTACAGGACAATCGGGATGTAACAACGTACTACACAGTGAGACTAACATAGAAATAAACTGTGAATATTTGTCATTATTAGTAGAGTAAAACATATAACTCAAAATATGAATATTGATTTTGCAGTTAATCGCGTGCTTAGTTATAAGTTCAAAAAATTCATTTGAGGAAAAAAGAAATTTCTTAAGAATCAGAGTCTACTTATCTAATTTTACCAAGCATTTGTAATCGTATAAAAAGCAACATAAATCAGAAAGCAAATATTCACTATCCATCCAAGACTTATAGGTCCTATCACGAACAGAGCTCCCAAGTTCGCTTGTTGGCGGTTGAAATGTAATTTCCTGCACAACCACTATACTAGAATCTGCAGTCTAAGGGAGTTCATAAAAATGCTCACAAGCAATAACCGCTATAATGCTAACATAGCTCCTCATGGTATTGATGGTTAAATAAAAAGAAATACTATCCAATGTCCAATAACATCCAATGTCATCGGTGTTGCTCCGACTGCTTATTTATCTCAAATTATTGTTTGGCTCTCGGCTTATAACATTATCAAAACACTTTTAGCGCCATTTAGTACTAAGAGAAGGCTACACAAAAAGCGGCTACACTTCCCAAATCGATTCTCTAGCAGTTGTTGCAGTTGCACTACCAAATTCGAAAAGGGGTGCTCCTCGTACTAATGCAGCACCCCTGCTTTTAATACATACTGGTAAGCCAGAGGAATCATTTACGTATGCAGCTATTCAGAGCATTCCGGTGCACGCCACCTCGAGTTCAGCAGTCCAATAACTGTTCGAGGGTTGATTTGGGGACTTTTTGTCGCTACTTTCTAGACGGCAGGCGTGTATCTTTTGCCACTATATGTCGCAAACAGGTATTTTGCTCATTGTTTCGAAGGAGAGTGATATAAGCCGCGAGGCAGGCGGGGTTGTGAGTTAAAAAAGCACTCGGAGCTACGATGATGACACCGGATGAGCAGTAGCATATCTATTGACTAATGTTTTCCGTCCTCACATTGCTCTTGTCGTGTGTGATTCCAGTAATATCACGAGCAGCTGCATTAGCAAGGTTGTCCAGAGATACCTCGGGTTACGGAATTAACGCCGGATACCCTCATGTCAACATTTTCATTTAAGCTTTCTGATTGTTTAAAAAACAAGGGCTAATAGAATATACTTCGAACTATTTGCCAAAGAAGTAAGGTACATTGGTTCTGAAAGATCTGAAACTTAAAGCTGCTCTTATCAAACATCTAGCAGAGTTCAAAGTATGCAATAATGAATCATTTAAGCTGAGTCGTGTGATGGTGGTAGGATTTTTATGCTACGTTTATTGTTGTAACAATGTTAAAGCAATTTTAAATTGATTGTCGCCGTACTCCAAAATCACTTAATAATGCTTAAGTGTTTTTACGTAACTCATTTCTTATGGGTTCTCTAGTATACCAATTTTTTTCTACCCTATCCACATTGTCAATCTATTGCACTAATACATGTATTCAGGATCATGTAATTAGACAGCAGCTCGTAGGAAAAGTACGACACTCACTCCTACTTCTCTATTATCGACAACGTCGAATCCACCGTTTGAAAGCTCAATCAAAACAGGACACACACAGAAGCACACACTCACGACGCAGTTGATACTGCACGCTTTGGGAAGCACGCCACGGGACGAATTCAATTCGTTTTCGACACCAGCGTGCACTAACTAAATTTAAAGAATCAGTTTGAAGCATTTTAACGCTAACGTACGGTCTAATAATACACATAACTTCCATCTATTTCGGGAATATTTAGGAAGAGTGAATATTTGCGACGTAGGTCGCGGCTAAATCGTATAACCTCGGTTTAAAAATAGGCGCTAAATACAAGAGATAGAGAGGGAGAGGGAGAGAGAATGGATGAGTGCCTTTATCCTACAACGGATGCCGCGGTAGCTATCGAAGGTGTATTTAATAAAGTAGACGATTCCAGAGTGATTGCCGTATTATTATTGCTATGTATTATGAACTCTAGATGAGGAATACAAAGGACGGCAAAGCGACGCAATTGACTTCAAAAATTCAAATACCTATGTATATTATATTTGCTGAATATTCTGTTGTTTATCTATTAGTTCATGTCAATACCGCCGAAACAGCAGATCATGTTTACACGTTTCGTTGTCAAACAAATTAATTTCTATTTACCATTAGTGTGATTGGACAGCAGTGGTTCCCTCGATTTTAATAGAGTTACTGGCAACGTTAGATTTGGTATTGAAATGCAATCCCATTGAAAAATGCCAAATTAAACCGTGTTTATGATACCCATAGCGATTTGCAGTATGGTAATTGTTAAATTAACAACGGATTGTTCACTAGATTCTTCTAAAAGCATTGCGTGGTGTGGTATAGCAGATTGTTATTTCAACTGAGGTGTTGACTGCATAATGAATGGAGCTTCGTTAAAACATTACTGCAGCCTTGAACAATCACCCGTCACTGTGATATATTCATCTACCTTTGATCTCAAATCGAATACTTGTTAAGATTATCTGTAACAAATATCGTTCTTATAGTATTGTTTTCGCTATTAACAGCAAGTGAAAAACTTAGCCTCTGCAGCCTATAAGAGCTATATTGCAAACATTCAGGACGCTCTTGATCTTAAGCTGTTTTAGCCATCCATCCAATGTAAGGGATGACGTACACGGATGCTCGGTATACTGAACTGCATAAGCACAATATATTTATCCCCTATAGCAATAAATGCATTTATAGTTATTGTTTCAGAAGCGTTTAAAATGTCAATTACACCAATGTCTCAAGAAGAAACTGAAATAAGTCTAAAGAACTAAAAAAATTCGTTTACTTCGAGAATGGACGGCGTTTCTGGCCTTTTATGAGGAATTGTGCTTCTGTACTGGCGAAACCATTATATTATATAATTGTCAGTTTGATCCTAAAATATTCCGCATTGAAAAGTAGCCCACATTTGGTCGGTGTTTAAAAAAGATGATTCGTTGGAAACATATATATCTGCAAGTGAATTGAGCATATACTCATTTTTAATTATCTCTTGCAAGCTATATTTTTCTTGACTAACATGGGTTTATGCAATAATGTTCACCAGTAGCGAACTTTGCCTATTTTGCTCAATATGTACCAGAAATGATTGATAACAAAGAAGAGGTCAATGTATTTATTTAACCATTTGATAAAATTGATCATAACGTCCTTTTACAAAAGTTAAAATCCTTTGGGCTTTCCGAATCGAATGAGTTTCATAACTTGAAAGAATTAGCAATATTTTTTCCTTCCTTAACTCGTTCTCGTCTCGCATATGCAAGTCGGGTATGTTATCTATTTATCGCATCAATTCAAACTTTATTCTCCGTGAAAGTGGCAATACAATACCTATCCTGTACCAGAAGAAATGTCGCTGTTATCACTATTTTTATATTGTTTGCTTAATAATAGGATTGACTGCCCTAGGCTTTTAATAATAACAATAATCCATGCATTCACATCTCCCAACAACTTTTCGCCAACTACCGTGGACAACGACAGGCCATGAGGTATTATTACGCCTGCGCCTCTTAAAATTTTTATCCTCGCCATTCGCCAACTTCGGAGCAAGGCAAACTGAAAACTACTTTAGGAATGAGGAGGCCGGTGTTCGAACCCGGTACGCTGAGACTGTTAGCACAGCACGCTAGGCACTGCGCCACCAATCCTTAACATTGCGTTGCTTATAGGACTATCACATTGAAAAGTCACGCCACATAATTCTTCTCTTCCAAGTTCAAGTTTTCCGTCAAACGAAAATGTTCTGATATTGTATAATTTTGCATAATTTGGCCTCTATCTTACATTTTCTGCGCTGTTGATGTTCATTTAAAAATTAACTTTGCTCGTAGTTGTCAAATAATACGAAGAAGTTGATATTCTTTAATAGTTGATACTTCTTCTTTTAATGGTTAAAATTGTGTTTTATTGAGCTTACATTTACGCGCGACGTGCATAGGTCTACACTACTGATGCTTTATAATCGCTACCAAAATTTCCTTTTCAATGTGTTGGCATATCATTTCTTCTAATCATAGAAGTATTGCTCCGTCAAGTAGAGCTATTCAAAGATATTGTTGACACTTGTCTTTTTTTGAATTTCACCTAACAATAGGATTAACGGAGGAGATGATTGACCTATCCCTAACGTTAATTTGTGTCCACGAATCAACAGTTTCATGAAAATCTTCATCTAACCGGAAAAAAACACGTGATTTAGTTGAGGAGAATTTTTTCAATGATCCAATACACAAAATTTACATATGATAACGATGCAAAGGGATTGAGATAACCTCAACATGCGAATGGTGGACTGATACAATTCTACCAGATCCTTCCAAAATATTCTGCTAGGTCCTTCAACGCGCAGACCACAACTTTAGCATTTTCAAGAAGCATTTTTAAACCACACGTTCTTCCTCGCCCCTATCAGACTGTTTATATAATTTCTTTACACCTTCAACGATAGTTACACTGCGCCTAATGCACTTACGTACATAAGCATTCTAACTCAGCCCTGAATTCGAATGCCGAGGCTGCAAGTGAGGCTTTCGTGGTTTAGATGGCGAATACTTATGTTCAAATTTCTGAAATTATTCCATGGACACCGGCTTAATAATAAGACGTGGCCAGTCGATGCAACATACAGTTGGCGACAGCTGTTGGGAGATCTCAAGACAAACTATATTTATTGTGCTCTATTTAACATTACCTTACTTTGATCTTCTGAACAAAAGACCGTTAGTAAAAAGTGACGGTCTGCATATTGTTCCAAGCACTCTTTGGAGATGTGTTTAGAGTAGTGTGTACGAACGAATGAAGAGAGTACTGAAGAAGGTTGAGCCGTCCACCGAAATTGTGTGTGTATATATTGAGAAACAAAAGAACAAACAATGATGTTTTAACATTTGTTATGAAAACAAAGCCAGCTGCATTACCAAGCACTAACAATGGTTTGGTAAAAGATGCTTATAGTTTTCAGTAACTCATGTGACGAATTATATAAAGATATTTAGGTTTTGCACTAATTAGAGGCGCTACTTGGACTGCATACCATTTACTTACATCATGTCGTAGCATTCAGTATATTGAGATTTCTAATTTAGGCCTATACGAAGTGCTATTTCCATACACATCTGCATACCGTAAAGAATGTCGGTAACGGTACGCGATGCAAATGTACAATTCTTTTATTTAACAGTGCTGCCGAGTAGAAAATATATCTGTCGAAAAAATTTGGAACAGCAGAAGGTACTGAAAGAACGTCCGAAAATAGCGTGCCAATGTTTTGAAAAACAATTCTTTAAATAAGTCACAATTCATAATGAAGAACCGTTTGCGTGGGAATGGAGTACCGACAGGATTATTTTTTGAGTCGATATTAATTAACTAAAACTTCATACGTTTTACGAAATGGACATGATATATATAGAACAAGAACCATTATACTTATTTCTGTAAATACAAACATCCAGTAAAGAGGGTAGAATTTTCCTGTTAAAATATAAGGGTTGCTGTTGCTGCGGCCTATATATTGATTTCAATAGCATATTTTTTAAGAAATTCAAAATATGCTTTTCAACCTGACTGTACGTGGGACAGTGAACTGCTCTGCTTCAAAATAAGATTAATTATCTTAGTTTTTCTCTGTTTTTGTAATGATGTAAATACTCGAACCTATAAATCAACTGCACAAGTTATTCTTTCCAGAAAACGTTTTAAATTGTTTAAAATATTATGCCAATCTATGATACAAATGCAAAATTAGAAACCTTATGCAATTTTTATTTTCTCCGTATAATAAGATATATTGAATGTTTGAATTTGAAACGGCCTTTGAATTGATAAAAATAACAATATGAATAACCTTCATTATTATTAGAAAAGTTACAGATGGTGCCAACTTAAATCAAGCAATCCTTGTAAATTTTGATATAAAAAACAGAAGGCTTCTATGTTTTGGTTTTGCCATCATTTCAGGGAGGATCGGTAGCATAATATTGCTTTAGTTGCTTAAGTTTAATAGAAAGTTGTTTAAATGTATGACCTATTGGTTGTTTATTTTCTATTCTGACAGATTAATTATATAAATATAAATGTGTGACGTAGCCGCACTATGAAATTCAAGTTCTTTTCGTACCATTCGCAGTCATTTTTTCTGTTAAATTAATTGAAATCGAACATGAAATCTGTTTGCTATTAATTTATGAAGTTATAAAGCAGTGCCTTTCCTCAAAACTCCCTAGTGTCCTTTCCTTATAATTATTTTGAACCATTTGTCCCTTAATTTTCTTGTATCTGTTTAATTACATGTCGATATAGCAACAAAAGCTGCTCATATTTTACCGTTTCAGTCTACGATTGTACTGATACTTGCGATATGCCAACGTAACCTTTCTAAATATCTGTAAAATCAACTTACCGGCAGTTTTAACGATAGATTTATTTCATGGTTACTTAAATCCAAAAATAAGTTGGATTTATTATAATGAAAACCTAAGTATTTCGGATGCTATTTGAAAGATGCTGCAGGCGTTGTAGTAACAATTAGAATAAAACATGAAGCAAATGTTGGATGAAACTTCTTGCGAAATTAGAAAGATATCCATGGCTAATATGGTTTAGAACAGATGGATATACCGAAATTAAGCTAATTCAAATGAAGGTAGAAGGAAAATATTGCGGCCACGATGCCATTTAATTGCTAAAATAGTACGTCGTTCCATGAACAAATAGATAGACTTGTTGAATAGGTGTTACTACGGTATTCTCTTAACAAATGCATTTTTGGCAAAGCATGTACAAGCTACGTACCTTACGAGTCGCTAATATGTAAATGGTGTGTGTAAAGTGTTCTACAATTTCATTTGAGGTATTACCCTCTCGCTCTAAAAGGTGAAGCAGTTAATTATTATGTAATATATGGGTCAGGTTTGTATTGGATCTACCAGAAAAATAAGCAACGCTGGTAGAACTCGAACGAAGAGTATTTAATGCTGTAACTTTTAATTCTGATTAATTATTTTAATCATATTTACTTCAACATTTTCAAGAGAAGCTTGTAAACCTCATATTCTTCCTGGGTCTTATCAAGTAATATTCTTATATTTTCAATCATGGGGCTGCTAGTGCAGAGCCTAGTGAGTTTGACTATTCGTCTCGGGATAGGAGAGCGCCTCAGTCTATCATAAATAATTATGTTATTATTTCAATCACAACATCTGTAGGTTTTAAAAACAAATAAATGCCATATAGCAAATTTTCAGTATATTCTTTTATCTTTTTAATAAATATGAACATCGACAGGTAGATACAAGTTGTCAGCTGTTTTTAATGGCAAATGTTATAAACAAATGTTGGAAGTATTTAAATGAAATGGAACCTGCGCAAGGTACCTTATTGTCGTCAATTAAAGAGTAATTTTTTCTTTTTTATAATCTTCGAAGAAAAAGAAAGAGTTAGTAACACTTGGAATAGGTAGCAGTGTTCGCTAGTAGCTTAAAGGAAGCAAATCTAAGCATATATCCGTTTTTCGACGAAAGTTTAGCTAGGACTTTCTGCTACTAAGGAGTACAATGTATATTTCAAATAATGTACCTATTTGTCAAATATTTATAACATATGAAACATATTAATCAGCTCTTTATTAAATTAAAAATGTATCGCGGTAACTTTCTCAAAGAGGATATGGATTCAAAATTCACATCCCCCAAAATACACAACATTTACCATTGAAATTAATTTCTTTTGCACATTTACTTTTGCAGTTCAAGGAACCACACACAATGAATTAAATCGTTTAAAGCCAGTGTTAATAAATTCCTAATATATTTATCTGGAGGGTCCCATTAATTGCTAAGTCCGACCTGCATGCCTGTTTAATTATTGTTAGAACCGTAAAGCCGATGGAGAAAAGAGAAATAATGATCGAAGATCGCGAAGAATGCAAAAGAAGAAGAGGCCGCGTACAAAAATGCGATGTTTTCCACTTCTATTCGTCCTTTTAAATGCCGCAAATTCCGGACACTACCTCGTTAAAGAATTCGTTCTGAATCATTTTTCCCAAATATATTAAAAGAGGAGCTTCTCGAGCGTATTTTAATATTCGAGAACGATACAAATGTTTTTCAGAAACGAAAGCAACAATTTATTTGCCATAAAACGAAATTGAAATTTTTAATTTATCCTCGATCGTTTCGCGACTCTTTCAAATACCCCAATCCTATTATATGGTAACGAAAATAAACTCCCCAACAAAACGGTGACTATTTCTAGTACAGTAGACAGTATGAAAACTTGCTTATTTTTGTCCCTCGATCCGCTACCTTCAGAGTACCAGCAGAAAGCGAGTTTCGATTATTGCAGGATGTGCTTGTTATTTTTAATTGGTTTGAAATACGTACCTTAGCAGCAACGCTTTGAAATTCATTTAATAATAATTAGTATCGTATAAACGATGTGCTAAGGAATTGTGAGGTTTCTTTATTCTAAATTTATCTTGTAATCAGACAAAGGAAAACGTATTCTGCTCGCAAAGAAACGCCGGCAACGTGAAAATTCAGATGTCGATGAAACTTTAAATATTGAACACAGTAAGAAAAAAGATTTTAAAATTCTTGTATCTCTGATACTATAAATGATGAAAAATATATATTCCGTACAAAGCGATGCTGTATAACAAATTTAAACAGCTAATAGTAAAAATGATAATAACAGTGGGTCTTAGTTAAGTAAGTTAAGTAGTAAGAGTCGCTGTATTAGAAAAAGTTCTAATAGCATTTTTCCAGAGCCCAAAACTAAAGAAATCCGGATGTTGTACCTTGCCACTGTTTTTTAAATACACATAAAATGTTTATGGTTTTGTTTTTGTTTTTTAAAGTTCAGCAACACAGTGCCCACTCCAAAAATCAAGCAAGAGAACAGTGGTCTCACATATGGTTTGACATCGGTTAGCCAAGTCTTGAAGCGATTTGCAGTGAACTCTCCGGGCGTCGAAGAGTAAATATGCACATTTACGAGGTTAAACAATAATTGGACAAGTCGATGCGCAAACGTCTTCGATTACTTTAATACCAAAAATAATGGCGAAAATAAGCGTTCATCTGCAGAAATAGCTAGTAAAGTAGTGTAACTATGCCTTTTAGACGGTTTTCTGACCATTTTCTGTTAAAGTACAACCTCTGGACTATATTCACTTCCATGGTGTGTATTGGTTGCTTCTACCGATGCAAGTGATAGGAGGTCTGACTTAATTAATAAAACCCCAGGTTTTGTATTGCAGTTCGTGTAGCGCAAGTAATACACTTTGTTCTTTCGATTTAAGATTTTTCCTAATTTATACCTTTTTGCGGAAAGTTAAACTGCATTACATACAAATTGAAAATTCGATGCAGATGTTTTCATGGGCTCGATTGAAATCGTTGTCTGTACGAATCTTCCCGCGTGTGTCTAACACGTTCTATTATAAAAACGCGAGAGAAACTGCTCTCATATAACCTTTTTTCGTAGAAAATTATCCTATGTCACTCAAATAGCATTTTCCATGAGAATGAAAATGTATATCTCGTCTTCATACATATCGGATGTCATCCATCGGAAGAATCGATCCGACACAGCCTGACACCTGTGGTACAATCAGTCAACTGGACAGACTTATCAAGATGCAAGCATGTCAAATACGTATTTCTGCTTGTAAAGGGACTCGTTCCAAACTTCTTTTTCTGACAGCCACAGAATTTATAAAAGGTAATATAAGATCTTCTAAAGCTCACGCTATCTCATAATGTGCATCCAAACAATTTTGTTTTAACAGAAAACTATTTGTTTTTTGAAAGTTTAAAGAAGGAGAAAGATGAATGTTAAAAGGGTCAACATTTCAGATCTTTCTCCGTCTTGGAGATAAGTGAGTAACGTGGGAAGCACAAGTTCTTTGAATCCAAAGTTGTATTTTCATTTAGTTCATATCATACTCTGGGCTTTCAAATACTGATTTCAGAAAAGTGAAACAGCAAATAAGACAAACCTACCGCATTTAATCTGTTAAATAAATGATACACTTTATGCAAATATTTAATGCAAATGAATCATCTACACATTAGATGTAGTAAACTTCAATATGTTAAACAAACACCATATAAAGTTAGTACTACGAAAAGCACTTATCTTACTCGTTTTGAACGCTTTGAGAACGAAATAAAACTTTTATAGACATAACAAACATGTTTCTACATCATTTCCACTTAACAATGGAAGTATATAAAGAATGATGTAGAAAAGAAAACACGTATTGTTAGAGAAAGAAGCGTTATACAGGTTGTATTTTAAATCCCGAGAATTCGCAGGAGGGGTTCTAGTTGTCGAAGCAGAATAGGTTTTCTTTCTACCTTAATTAAACAAAAACGGAAATCAAGTACCCATACAAATGGCGAAATTATGCATTAGAGGACTTCACTTTAATTGATGAAGGGATACGGTCAAAGTATGAACTTAACATTTTATCTGTTCTTTATTGACTAGCCTATAAAACCGGTGACGTATGATTTACATAATGAAATTTGTAAAGTGTCTTATAATAATCCAAATTTGTGTGAAGAACGCCAATAATTTCTCAAAAGGTAGTTTTTCCATGCAAAAAACTGATGTAAGTCATAGAAGGTCTACATTTTCAGTTGGTGTAAGCTGTAAATATCCCTTTTAAATCACTCAACTCTTGGCGTTGTTGCATTTCTTCAACTTCATTTGTATCAAGTTTGGTACTTTTATAAGATCATAGAATCGTCTATCGTTTATAAAATTGCCCACACAGTAACCGATTTCAGTTAGTCTATTTGTGGCAATCAACTGCGCAGGATCTTGCAAAATATTAGTAGAAGCTTTAGGCACATGAACCATTAGCTGGTCTTATTTCAGCAATGACAACTATCTATTCATTTTCTTGTTTTCCGCATCTACACTTTAGGTGTATAGTAAGGTTATATATAACTACAGACTTTTATGTGCGTGTAACTTAAAAACAACCAGTCTTTCACACATCTAAAATCACCAGATTACTTCATAACAGGTTTAGAAAACGCTCAAACGCCTTCTATAAATGTGTTTTGAATTGAAAATTTAATAACACTTGGCAACTAATAAAGCAGGGCAATAAAATAGTTGTGTCTTTCGTAAAAAGTTCGTTTATTTTTCTATTTGTAATGAATCACCGTTTCAATTCTATTTTACTTCTGTTTAAGACTTGAACAATCACCCCCCATACTTGTCGCAACATTCTATTCTATCTACGGCGATATAAAAGACCGCGGTATTTTATGACGCTCCAACAATAAAAAGGATCTTTCCAGTGAATCATATTACCTCAGATTTATGTCCTTAATTTTTGTACTTAATATCATAATAAATTCTAACGAGGGGCTGGTAGACGACAGCGCTTTTAACTAACTAAACTACTAATGCTAACTAGATCAAGATCAGGGCATTCGATTAATAGTTTGTTTTTTTTCTAATGGACAATAAAGCAAAGTTTAAATAGGATCTACTAATAGAAGAAAGTTACTGCTACTTTGACCAATTGGTGTTCGGTTCATCCTATTGTATGATACTATCCACTATCACATTCCTCCTGTTGCAATTTAGTAACATCTCATTCCATCTATCGTTCTATGATCATGTGGGAGTGCAACTTTCCAAGGCAATGAATCACTTTCGCCTGTTTCCAAGTTTAACAAAATCAAATACATCAATATGTGGAATGGAGGTACTAATTGACAACCGGGGTCTAAGTGTAACATCTCATTGTTATTGGATCTTAAAATATATTACGTATATTTGCATATTTGTATATTTGTATCTTGCCAAACTTTTTCTGAAGGTATACCACATAACGAGCTATGTGGAGGACCTTACTTTAAAATATAGAGCCTATAATTGGTTTATCTCTACTTTTATTTCGCATTTACTATCATGTTGATCAGGGAAATCGGTTGTATTTTTAATATTTTTCTGTTGCTTAAGCATGGCGCTGGTTCAATTTGTTCTATGGTAGAGCAAACTAAAACATATTTTCCATAATTTAAATTAACTATAACTAACACGTAGGATGAGAATATCTTTAATTAGATACTCTTATTCGTGCATGTTACTACTTCTACTTTCGTACGTTTACATTTCTCAATTACAGCTACCACCTCCTGCAAAGGCGCACTGCTGAGCGGTATAATGGCACTGTAACATTATAACTTGTAACTTGAATACAACAGTATCTTCTTAAGAAAAATACTGCGATATACAGTTTCCAGGAAGCAGTAGTTCTAGTTCACCGACTACAAATGCTTATATAAAATTTTATTAGATCTGCGTAGGGCTTAGGATGTCGTTGCTACGCTTTTTAGCTGAGGTCCAACCGCTTTCGGTTAAATATATATGTTTGATTGCTAAAACTTAACTCACTGCATGCATGCACTGCTATGCACTGACCGTGTCGTGCTATTTTGAATTAAAGAAAATTGATTTTCTGGGCAAAATATTCGGGTTTACAAATATGCGCTATCATGCTATTAGCAGCGGACTAACCAGAAGACAAAATAAGCCAGCGCTTTGGGCGCCAACATTTTAGGGGCACAAAGTACCTACATTTTTTTTAATTCCTTGGTTTTAAATTATGTTTTCCTTCAACACAGAACGCGGACAGCATGTAGACTAAAGGCGCGTGTCGCGTGGCACACTAGGTTAACTGATATCGCTCGCTGCGCTTCGTGTGCCTTTGTTCAGCTCGTCGGCCAGTGTAATTCTGTTTCTGATTCGTTATCAGTTTTTACAAGTAGTCGAGATTTGTGCTGCAGTATAAATCAAACCAGTAGATATGGCCTTTTTTTTAATTAGATTTTCGAAGGCTGCAAAACTTTGGCTCTTAGCCAAATTGAAACCAAGTAGATTACAGATATACATCTAATTAATTAATATCGGTAATATAATTAATTTCGGTAGATTCTGATGTTAATATTTTCTTAGGCCCCCTTGAAACGATACACAATTTAGAATTCTGCTAGGTGCCTAGGATTTAGCCCTAAAAAGATATTTTTGATATGTTACAAATGAATGAATTTATAATTTTTCTGTGCTTTTACTTTTGATGATGATCTGTGATGGTTTTTATATATGTTTAAATTATTGACACAGCCAGTGCCATCTAGGAAGATGTATTTCTTATTATTATCATGAAGTGTTTATGTATATCGTTGATAACAGGCAGTAATAAAATCAAAATTCACTGTTCAGAGCAAGCAAACTGTACCCAAATGATTTGAAAGAGAATATACGAACGAATACATTATAGCTCAAAGAAACATCCAGAATGTTTAATTCTCTCATCAACTTTCTAGGATACCTAAGGGCACCAAACCTGAGAGGAGCTTTTCTAAATTGCCAAATCGCCCTAATAATGCATCTAAGCACTGCCATGATAAATTACAGCAGCGACGGGTCTCTTCCTGTATTGGAAAGGGCGAAATTATTTCCAGTCCACTGTGACAAAAAAATATTAAATTCAAAGGCATCACTCGTTATTGAAAACGAAACAACACAAAAGCATCCATACAATTATTGATTGATTATTATAAACGGAGTTTTCGTGAAATCAGACTTGGAAATCGTCGATAAATCTAAGCAGAAACCTTTTTGTTATTCATATTATGTTGATTGATTGTTTTCTTTAAATTTTTATTTTTTTTAGTTTATGTGTATATTTCTTCAGTTTATTTGTTTTATATTACTTTTAAGAAGAGAAAACCCTCTTGGCTGAGATTAATTTTGAATGATTATTTTATTTAGTTTTATATAATATGGAATAAAAATCTATTCGAAAATATTTTATTTTTCGCTTAACTATTGTTTTTTCATTTCATGTTCATGTGTAAAGAAGGCAATTAAGGTCGGGATACACCTACCGGCCTACGACCGTGTTATCTTCGATCGCTTTGATATGGAGCTCTAATCCTTTCGTTACAAGGGTAAGGTTACAAGCCACTGGTCTATACGTTCATTTTTCGGTCTCAGAGAATTATTATGTATAAAATTAAATTTCTAAACATTGAAACTCACCACTTGAAATTTTAAATTCGAAATTCTGCCGTCAAAAACTATTGAAAACACAACTGTTCTACAATGCTCTATGCGAAACAGATAAGTACGTCGAGTCCTAATCTTTACGAGTTTGTATAATTATATATATATATATATATAAAGTTGTTAAAACTCAGATCGAATATATGCGCTCTTCGTGCATTGGACCCATATACGAAACGTATAGGTATGTATGCTCCTAGTAACGAAAGGGCTACGCAATGCGGTTGGAACATGTGTGAATTGCAATAAACTATGGAGGATCGCTACAGAACCGTATATATAACCAACATAAGCAGTAGCTACATACACTTCCTCAAATTCAAATACGTAAACTAACTAGATAAATTGACATTCATTTGCCTTGTCGCCAACTCAACATCCGTTTTGCCCCAGCTTAAGTCTGTAAGTTCCCAGATAAACCTATTTGTTTCATTTGGAGACGGAAATGAATCCTACTTATGTTCAACACAATTAAATAGCAGCGCTAAAACACTGGTACCTAACAGCACAATCCGCTACCAACTCATACTGTGAGTGGAGACTCTGCAATGCAAACGCATTCCAAAATTATTGCGAACTGTCAATTTTCTACAGTGATGTGTCTCCTTAAGCTAACTGAGTGCTTGTATGTGCGTAATACTAGCTCCACCCTCGAACCTCATCGGAAATCGTGTCGGGCGACAATAGCAGAAGAGTGGATCACTACAACAATAGTGCCATACTCACGGCTGCCTAGACGCCTCTAGTATCTATTGCTCTGCGCTGCTGTTCCCTACAGAAGCGACAAAGGCGTGAACCAAGCATTGTGCGACGTTTAAACGCTGTATTATGCATAAGCAAAGGAGAGACAAATGACAGTCGCTTATTTCGTGAGGCAATTGCTCCATCAAAGTTTCATGCACTCCTACAAAAATATGCATACGCCTATTATGCTTTCTTTCCCGGGGTTCGAAACGTACAAGCAAAACGGTTTCAAAATACACCGTTGCGCAATCTCTGGATTGATTGGATTTACAAAACATATACACTAACACTGGACATAATATAATAATGGTATTCAAATAATTAATTAACAAAATAGAAGGTTAGTGTTTAAATCGGACGGACTTCGATGCTTCGCCATAGAGTTCCCAAATACTGCTTACACTTTATAAATACAACTGTACCGCAATCGCAGTTTAAACCTCAAGTCTAACACTGAACATTTCTATAACACAAATTCTTTACCAGCCTACGTCCAATTTTAATAAGAATCTTCAACGGGTCTGACGCATGCTAAATATACATAGGAAGGCATGCGAATTTTGCATGGAATTATTTTAATGTGAATAACGGGATAAGTACTATTCTAAATAAAGAAATTCTTTTCGTATACCTTAGAATACTTTAGGAGAAAGAAAAAATTCTTGCCTTTGAAATTTCGAGCTCTTGCCATTCCACTGCGAAGCTTTCTTTGTGTCCATACTTCAACGTAACATGTTATATTCTAGATGAAAATCTACCGAAAAAGGAGTTATTTGCATATCAAATCAATTTACACAAATTCGCCTACTTATAAAACAATTTCTTTACACCAGCGAAGTTTCATGATATCCCGCAATTACGTTTTCCTATCTTTTCATCAAAACACTCGAAAACACTAGAGGATTACATTCCAAGCATTGTTCTTATTAAAACGTGGGAAGAGCAGAGATAAGAAGAAAATAAAAACTACTCCACGTCCACATTTTCTATTTGCAAGATAAAATGTTGTTCAACATGAAATAAAGAGAAGGGTTAAGCGTTGTTAATGTATTGAAGACATTAAATTATCACATTTTAACGCTACGAGGAGGCGGATAAAAGAATAGCAGTAGAGAAAAATAACATTCAGATTAAGACGCCAACCATTTCATTCATAAATATCCACCGGAATACATTATTGGGAATATCGGTTCGAACTTCGTGGTTTTGTTTTTGAAAAATTGTGAGCACTTTGTGAAGCCGTGCTACGTGAAATAATGTACTCGTGGAACTTCTCCTTTCAGTAGCGGAGAATAAAACTATAAGTAGAGATCCAAAATCGTTTATCTGTCCCTGGGGTTGAAAAGTTTTAACTTTTTAAATGGACTTCTTTTGCAGTAATTGTGAATAGAGTTACGGTGGTTTCTATCCTAATGAGGTTACCAAGTAAAAGTTTTTTAGCTATTCATTTAAAAAAAACTCTTTTTGTAGAAAATTTTTTTTCTAGAAATACAACTATATAAGATTATCATGCATCGCGCCAAAATTTTAATGGGGGTAACTTGAGATGACATTGTATATAGAGTACCTAAAATTAATAATAATAATAACAATAAGCTTGTAAATAGATAGAGTAACGCATGTTGTCATTACCGTCATATTCAGGTCTTTTTGAATAATTAGAGTAAGACGTTTCGTGCTATAATGACAAGAGAACCTTTCGCCTATTTTTTCGTATTCTTGTCTTAGTTTTGTGGTGTGTAGGCGGCAAAAATAGATACTTGTAAATATATATTTTTCCAGCCGGTTGAAAAGTTGCATTTTTCGTACCTCACTCGAGATAAGAAAGTTTCATCTTATTATCTGGGTAAGAAAGTAAGCGATGAGATTGTTGTACACGTCAGATATGACCAGATGTGACATTATTGACAAATTAGTATATTCGACGCAGTCTGTGTGAATTTAGGCGATTAATTAAATAAACTGGACTGGCTTGGAAGAAAATTACATTCAGACCTCGTTAAAAAAGTGCTCCTGCAGACCTAGGGCAATTACAAGCTTCGCCTTTGGCAGGATTTGTAATATTTACCCGCGATCTGCAAAGGAGCATCTTCTTACCAAAGTTTGAAATATACTATTTCTCGAGAGTAGGTATAAAACAGGAAACTTTTTTGTTTTTTGTCATATCATTCATAACGATTGGTAACGGGGATCCTGGAAACAGCTGTCCCGGACAATTAATTAAAGTTGTGTGGTGCGTAGTGTGCCGATACTTTAGTGTTATTTGATATACTTTTAACTTCATGTCATCGTAGGCATTCATCTCAGGCTCGCCAAAAACAACGGGTGTAGTGTTATATTTCAGCGAAGGAGATTTCAAAATCCTGGCAGGCTTACTAGCGCGTTATGCAGCGTTAAAATGTCACATATATGAACTGGGAAGAGTTAAAGATTAATTTTGTTATTCACGTTTGTTAGTCCCCTCCTCACTAACTGATTATAAAAAAATATAGTATCTTAGTTGAATTCTGAATGCGTACATTAGAAAGCTAATCTGATATTGGTTGTCTTTTTTAATTTTACAGGATTTTTCAAAAGTCACGATTGGTGATGAAGCCAGGATTCGCAACTCAATTAACCTCAATCTGGTTTGGGTGCTCGCTATAACCATTCCTTTGACTTCCTCGCAACCTCCATAAAATTTCGAAGAGCATTTGCTATCCGAACATCGTGCATGTGTTCGCCACTTGAACACAAAAAATTTCCTTGAAAATGTTCGTAGTTAAGAGTATTTGTTAGTCGATCACCCAGCATAGTATTTGGCGTTGCATCGCTAGCTTTGTTTTTAGCGAAGCATCAATACATACGTACCGGACGTTATATATGTAAGTTTATAAATGCATACACATAGGTGTTATTCAAATTCTATTGCGTGAATGCTTTTTCTATTAATATTTCTTAAAAATTCAAGTTATGTCTCTAACTACTGGATAAAAGATCGTAACGACTTGTGTGAGTTCTCTAGTTGTTCCTCTAAACTAAGTCAACGTTACATCAAGTTAAGGTGATATATTGACAGTGAATTATGTATTTTTTTAGAATACCTACGCATCAGTTCTTCACACATTTAATACTCTCTCAATTGTTTCGGTATTAAATATTACGATTTAATAAGGCTTTAGTTATGTTAATGGACACAGGAGTTCAACTGAATTTTAGATATCAACATATCTTACAAAATAAATATTTCTTTGCATTTTAACAGGAAATAGTATTTATATTTTGTATTTATTTCGATTTAAAGATACAATTTCTTTGAGAACCGTTACCGTACAGTCAGACTCAGTGATCTGAAAGAAGAATCCAGCTTGCATTACATATTTCATTAGAACTATGTCGTATAGCCTCTCATTCAGGAGTAGATATTCACATAAGGTACCTACGTGCATATATTATGCGCATATATTGAACTGGTTCTATTGATATCCTAGACAGTTTTCGGTGCGCGAAAATGAAGTGGAGCTTTTCAAAGGACCAAATGAAACGAAAATGGACATCCGCATCGACGAATTCTCGTCTTGAAATCGGTCAGCCAGGTATCAGGCGAAACGGGTAGGATGGCCAGGACAAATGCTGCGACATCCATAAGTCTAACTGAGCTTAACTTAACCCCGGCTTTCAATTGATTCGTGAATCTGTAATATCGAGAATCTAACGGCGCAGCGGATAACCGAAGTGCGCCCTTCCCTTCTTTCCAATTTTCTTTCGTCTCTATATACGTGACAGCCTTACTGATTGTATCGTGATCTCAAGCTAGATATTGAATTTAGATGTCAGCACAGATCGTTTTTGATTTTAAACAATTGCATCCACAAACTCGGTTGCTAAACAACAACATTTTATAGTAGGATAAGACACATTAAATTATATCAAATTAATAATTGAATGCCACACACAGGCTGTTTCAGATCTATATTTAATGAATCTATAGTTTTTTAAGCATTATTAGATGCGCAAGTTTCTTAGTAAATTTCTAGCAGTGTGTTTGCCATGTTAATTTATCGTCAATATATAATCATAAAAAGTTCACATACTCGGTGTATTTTTTTATCATTCGAAACAATCTTGGCATTGAATTGAGTCAAGTTTTGAGAATTAGGGAATGTGACATATTTGGTTTTATCAACATTAAAAAGTGATTTATTTTGAGAGAACCCTACATTTATACCATTTAGCAATGAAGTAGCGCCATTTTGGCTCTCTCATATATTATTGTAATGCCCAATATCACATCTATATCATCGGTACACAAAGTCATACTCTGATAAAAAGTTAATAACATCGTTAATAAATACTAAAATCAAAATTAGACCCAAAATTCTTGCTTGAGGAACGCCTCTGTTGGTAGGTAGATAGATTAGATGAGTTAATGAAACTTTTACTGCGCGCTCATTAATGCTGAACACTAACAAATTGATTCTTCCTTTCAGGAAGGTTTCAAACCATTTGGCAATCCTGTTAAACAGTATTAAGCAGTACGAGCTTCTTCAAAAGAATGTTGACGATCATCATATTACGTATCATTAAAATGTCTATTCGTTCAATTTTGTTTTACTGCCATGGTAATTAATCAGTATAACCTAATGACGTGACAACAATCTGATATGTTATAGCTCAGTGCCGGTGTTTTCAATGATAGTTTGCTATTACATGTATTTTCTTTGTGTTGTGTTTTATCAATAAAAATAGGCATGATAATACTTCTAAAAGTAGTCTTTTGATCTGCTTCCCAAAGTGTGGCAATATACTAGAAGTCGCATTTAAAAAAATAAGCGGGAAATGTTATATAAAATCATTATTTTTAACGATATATGTATATCTGTACCAAACTTTAAAAGAAACACAAAGTTGCCGACCGTTCTGGGACTTTGTACTAACCCTGTGTATTTAAGTTTTATAGTAACGTCCACTACCGAATGGCTAAACCCAAGTGCTCTCCTGCGGGCGAATGTTAACAGTGAATACAATGGGTCGTACTGACTCATTTCTACCGCGATACCAAACAGTAGTTATCATCAACTATATCGAACGTGGACGTAAACGTTTCAATTCGGATAAAGGGAAAATTTAAGCAAGTACACTGTGCCATATATATTCGATATTTCAACACAAATCCGATCCTGCCTTGTCAAAGATAATTAGTCAAATTATAAAACACAATATATAGAACGTTATTGTATAGTATTGAAACCGGTAATATCACATACTACTGAAATTCTTTTTTTTTAACTGTATTATTGTAAAAGCAGTTCATGCTAGTAGAATTTCAATTTAAACGTAATAAAAAAAATCTGTACTGGATTTGTTGCATTTTTAGCAAATACATGGACCATTGCGCTAACAAACAGTCAGAACTGCAACCAATTTGTGTACTGTTAACGCAATTTAAAATTTTAAAAAGGCCATTTCTATGAATTTGAAATGAAATGAAAAAAATGAACTTGAAATCTACGAATTTGCAACCTACAACCGTATACACAAGCAATGAACAATGTTTTTTTCATAAATATATGTGTTAAAATTTTAAATTTACTGTAATTTTTTGCAACCGGAAATTGTTCGAATTCGGTTCAACAAACAATCTATTTAATTTTACATCACCAACTAATAATTAAAAAACGGTAGGCTAATCAGATAATTGTGCTAAACTTGTTAAATTCTAAGCACAAATACCCGCAGGAAGAAATCATTCAGGGTCACATTAAGTATTATAAGTGAATGATAGCAACGACTGCGGCGTGCTGTGGTAAACAAAAGTATCGGTAACCTCCGTACCACACAAGTTTAATTAATTAATCCGGGACGGCCGTTTCGAGGATACCAATGATCCACCGGTGACCGAATGATGTGAGAAACCTCTAAACCTAACATGCTTGTTCTCTTCCTACTTTCGAGAAAAATATTATATACAAGTATCTACTTTAACCGCCTACCTGCCTTAAAAATAAGACTTGCGAAAAAAATAGGGAGTACGGACAAATAGACGGAAGAATCTCTTGTTATTGTAGCCTGAGATATAATACATGTGCAAGGTTTACCCCAATAAATTAATGAGAACTGAGTATGACAACGGTCCTTCTCGGTTTTCTCTATTCATCAGATTTTTGTTGCTTTTTGCGTTTGACCAGTATAGGCTTTATTACAGTCACTGCATGCAATTTTATAAAACTTTAAAAACCCTTTTGGCAATCCGAAAGATAAACCGAAAATGGAAGAAAGGTCGGGAATTTATAAAATTTCATGCAGTGAATAAACGAAAAGAGCGATAGGCACCAAATTTAAGGAACATATCAGGTGTTCTTAGTTTGGTAGATTAGGCTCGTCAAATCTAGTCCAATACAAACAAAACTGGGCATAATATTAAATCAGAAAACTTGAAACTGATTAAGAATATAACTTGGGAATTAGACGCATACGGTTTACATAAAAAGCAACAAAAATCTGATGAATAGAGAAAACAGGCCATTGTCGTACTCAGTTCTATTAAGTTTATTTACTAGATACTAAATCATATTTTTCTCGACTAACAACCATGTTAGTTTTAGTGGTTCCTCACATCATTCGGTCACCGGTTGAGAATATGGATCGTTCCAATCCTCGAAACGGCCGTCCCGGATTAATTAATTAAACTTTTGTGGTGCAGAGGTTACCGATACTCTATAGGTAGCCAGCGTAGTTCTCCAAATACTTAGCACACAATACGTTATATGCAGTACAGCGGTCATACTGATACCAAATATCTTGAGTATATACATCTGCTAAATTCAGAATTGCTGGAGCAACATGATTTTGTAACAAATTCAGATATTTAGAGTAGAGGTACTCTCTCCGCTTCGTCAAATGAATTTCTGAAGATTACAGTCGACAAAAAAGGAAAACCTTTCTTTGTACTCTGAGCTTCCGATTTGTTTTAAATCTTTTTCAAAGAGAAACCCTAACAGTATATTCACATATTAAGTTGAGAAATCGGATCAAGCAACACTGTAGAAACTGTTTAAACAACAGCATGCGACCAATATCAGCCATACTCTTGACTTTACTAACACAAACATTTTCGCTACTGAATACGCCTACTTTAAGAGGATGTTGCTAGAAATGGTTTACATTAAGCGCTCGCAGAATGCGATAAACTTTAGTGTAGACATTAACAATTTTAGTAACCTCTACTGTCGCCTTATCCGATTCAATTAATCAATAGTAACTTCTAATAACCCGTTTATTACCCTCATCATTGCATTGTTTGACTATAAAAATTTTAGTAACTGACATTTTGATGTATTATAATTTTAAGTACTTCTTAATGTGATCATTGCCTTTCCATCATTTTAATTTATATTTTTGGAAATTTTGATTACCTGCTCATTTTGTGTATGGCTTCTGACTTTACACAGTGTTGTATTTTTTGCACTGTCGTAGTCTCTCACTTCACTGTATACTCATAGTAATTTAATAAAACACGTTACGTGCTCGAGACCTGTTGGAAGCTTTGTTTGTAACGAGCAGGATCTTTATAGTAACCGACAGCCAAGCGGCAGATGCTGAATATACTAGGAGAAAGAAATATATTAAAACTGATGTGAGCACCCTCGCACACCAACCTATTAGGCAATGAAAAGGCAGAACAACTACCAAAAAGTACACTTCCGCTAACCTGCGCCTTCTTTTGGAATCCTTTTCTAGATGGCTAAGGTGGCAATTGCATCAGCAGCATGAGATGCATTGTCAAGGAGAACTAAGAAACGTGCATTTGGAGACTTTTCTGGTAAGACCCTCAGAAGAGAAGCGGGACCAATTGCTGACCATAAGAAGATCCGATATTAGAATGTGGACGGACGCCGTGAAGAAGCGCCTACACAAAATGCGACTAGTGTCTGAGCCAGTACGTTGTAGAAACTGCTCTACACTTTATAAGCATCTGTCAAGCATACAACAGCATAAGACGCAGTGGCTTGGTGGCACGAAATATTCTATGACACTCCTCTTTGTTCCTTTCAAGTGTCCGCCCATTGGGGTCCGTAAGCCACGGCGCATGTAATGATGCGCCTTAGTGTGTAACATTTGTGTTCCGTGGGTTTGTCACTAGCGCCCTTTCACCGCAAAGGGCGATTATCCGAATGGTGACTAATTTAATATATTACTTTTAAATCTTTGTAGATAGTGAGTAATCGTTGCATAGGCAGGGCACATTGCACCACACCTGTCGCAAGGTGACAG
This sequence comes from Oryctes borbonicus, assembly GCA_902654985.2. NCBI lineage: Eukaryota > Metazoa > Arthropoda > Insecta > Coleoptera > Scarabaeidae > Oryctes > Oryctes borbonicus. The sequence continues at coordinate 1,377,917 of LR736859.1, read as the reverse complement.
AATTTGCTGAGAAACCAGGTTGTTGAAGAAAAATTTCTTTGGCGAACTCGTAAAAATTGAATAATATAATACAGAAAAGTTATTAAGTCGATATTACCAACTATTAGGAACCGCATATTTTATTTTTTTTTCCTCAGATCCCTACAAAGGCACTACTTACAATTTCCGATACCAAACTTTCTGACAGCAGTGTACATATTACGTGCTTCGTTTGTATCCCTATTTCCAGATTTGGTTGTCCACTTGAAAGACATTATCTGGTAAATAAATATATTATCGACCAATTAACATTTGTAACAAGAAGTGTATTGTAGTATTAAGACTACCAAAAGCTCCTCCGTACATCTTGTGTGTATCGTTTAAAAGGCACTATTTATGACACATGCGTTCAAGTTTCATTTATGGGTGTTGGCGTACCCATCGCCCCCATAAATTTCGACGGGCAGTATTAGATTCTACTCTGTGCATATGTTAAGTTCCAGCAATAATTTCACAATTCTCCAATATAATGCTACATTAAGTCGAACGACGAAAATAAAGGTTTTTATTGGCGCAATAAATAAGGCCGAAAATTGAATCGATCCTCCTCATCGTCCCTCTTTCCAACATATGCCCGAACTGCGTGTAATCGCGGTTACTGAATTATTATGGACATTAAATTTTTACTTTGGTTTATGCGATACTTAATTTTTTACATGCCACGGGAAGCAATGAAATGTCCCATGGTACGGTTACGGTGAAATATTGACCATATTTTATTTAATAAGGGAACGTAAAAACAGTATTTACTTATTTAGTCTGAAAGTACAAAATTATATAGTAGTAGCTGTATAGTCTGTAGCGTTTCACTTGTTTGAATAAAATGTAGTCGAATATTAATACAAGGCAACTATACGGCTCTAACATAAAGTAATTGGAATAATTTAGTTATAATTCACTAATAGCTTCTGCAAATGATCGCATATGCATTAATGACGTGGCAGTTCATTGTAACCTGAAAATGGGATTAATTAATATCGAAATAATAAATAGATTGTTAAGTAGCGTTCGTTGTTAATGATTGTGGTATGTTATTGATATAATTTTGCAATATTTGCAAATTATCTACACTACATAATGATTCCAGCAATAATGTATGTATCCAGAGAGAAACACAATTGAAAAGTTGTGACTAAAAATGGGATATGCTTTCATATACTTCTATTGTGATTGTGCTTTATTACCTCCACACCTTTAAAATGTGAATTACTTTCATGATACCTTGCACTAATTTCATCAAATAAGTAAAAGACTAATTCAACGCTCTACGAATTGCTTGTTGCAATCAGTACCTCAGAAGAATCCAAGTACAACTTATTTTATAATACAATCTAATTCATAACTTTCCATTGCATTTCGTATGCAACCAATTAAGCATCGTCTGTTCCTATACCGGTTAAGATAGTTGCCATGAACTGAAAAGTGGAATTGAATGAGACCAATACGGGTTGTCGTTACCGTTAGGCACTGTGTTTATTAGATATTGAATTTCATAGCTAAATGGAATATTCTAATTTCTTACTAATCCTCTGCATTCATTATAAAGCATAATATAAAGCGAGTATTAACAACAGATAGATTCTTAGACAATAATATTCTGATTATTAGTGTAACGAATACTACAGATATGGAACATGCCACCTCATGATTTAATGAAAAAATTAAGAATTCTGCTAACTACCAAATTTTATTGACAAACTTATGCCAGGAAGTTTTTTATTTTAATTGAACACTACAGCTAGCAGTAACAAAGAATAAGAAACACCAAACATAAAAAAAAACTATGTAGCGGATGCTACAGTAAAAGACACTACCAGAAGCAAATATCATAACTATTACTTATTAAAATAAGCTACATCTAAAACGATGCTTATTTGAATGGAAATCTAACTCAGTTTCATTTTACTGGAAGAAGACTGGTAGATGAACTTGCCGTCGCCGATCCAGCATAGACAAATTCTGTTTTATCCCCCCTTTTTGACATTAATATTTGCTATTAATTTTAAAAGGCAATTCTAAAGCTATGACAATCTTCTTTAGAAAAAGATAAATTTGACCAAAACATTTGCCCTTAAATTGGGCAGCACAATTATCATGGAAAATATGAATTTCGTCAAGACCCGGATGGTCTTTTAAATCTGATTTTATAGATCGAAGAAAAGTAAACACACAGTACTGGTCGCGTTGTTACGGTTACGGTTACTGATAATAACATAGGATTTCGTTGTACTTGGCTTGTGGTTCCAGTGAGTACTTTGTATTTCGTCCTGTGTGACGAATGTGCATTCTCTGCAAAGTTAATCTGTATCAGATCCTCACGTTTCAAAATATCTAATGTACTAATATTTTTACGAAGATCTTCAAAATAATCTGATTGAATCTTTTTAATATATACATGTCTCTATACGTTTTTTTCAAAGGTCTTATTCCGTTTAAGCATCTTTGAAGTAGATAAAGTCGATTTTTCATGTCTTCCCAACACTGTTTTACTCAAAAGGGTTTAATTATTGGCAATCACATTTGACCAAAATTTATTGTTTGAACACTGCATTCCATGAGTTGTACATATCATCTTCGTTAGAAGTATTTCACACTAATTTGGATGATAATTCCCAGAAACTGGAATTTTTTGTGAAACTTTTGGAAGAGCTGAAGCGAGGTAAGGTTGTAATAATATTTACAGACACAGACGTTGTATGGTGTCTGGGAGAATAACAACATGCGTGATGGAATAAAATGTTGTTTTGGAGGTGATACTGCTTGGATTCATTGCTTTAAAAAAATTTACGTTTCTTTGATTATTGCTAACATAACAAATTTCCGTAAGCTACATCTCTGGCCAGATATCGGATGCTTTACAGAAATGGCATATTTACAATCGACACCATCTCTAGAGAAGAAATTTTTAACAGTTTCCATTTACTCATTAGACAGAAATTATGGTTTAATACTTTCTTATGATTTTAATGCGTGTAATCGCAACAGTTGTGTGTATATGGCATTTCCAATTAAATAATGCTAGCAGAGAATAACAAAAGTAACTAACAAGCTATTGAAATTATTAACATACACCTAGCGCTCCGGACAGGTATCGCAGATATTCGTTTTACAAGTACTTCAAACAATTTATTTCACTATCTCTGCCTGTCTAGGGCAAAGGGACAAATGCGGTTATGTAAATATTCTCTACGAACTGTTATACACCACGCAAACTATTATGTTTATTGGTTATCAAAGATGGAATGTATTCATAACTTTATGTATTCATGCACTTCATTTCTAAATGCTTTGGTAAGCTTCAAAGTAATGCATTGACGGTATGGCCATGCCTTGCGCGGCTAGAAGATATGTCTTTTGCTGTTTTTGGAAGCTAGTGACGTAAGCTGAATAGAAAAACACGTCTGTTCACTATGTCCTATGTGATTTCATCAATACCATGAACTATATTCGCATTATTTTTTCTTATTTGTTCGCATGTTTATTGCAGATTAATTTAAAATCCAAATAACATCACCGTTAGTCTTCAGTTTAGTTAGTTTTAATATCTTCAATCATGATTAGTTTCCTACCGCACTACTCTACCGGTTTAGTGTTTATAGTTATTTTTTTATAAATAATATAGAATAGACTTCGACAGCGGCTACTTACAGCGGTATTCAGCCTTCTCATTTCGGACCACCCAACCCCTCTACATGGAATTTTAATTGATTTTTCGAACTCCTATCAAATGAAGTTATTTCGAGTATGTCGGTTCAATTTCATTATTGTTTGCCCTCGACTGTTATTATTATTTTTTGTGTATCACGACCTGCTCTTTTCCATCTCCTACTATAAAACATCCATTATATCGATTGTCATATTTGATTGATAACTTTTTCGCTTCGCCGATCCCCGCTACGTGTTTTGTTTCGTCAAAGTATTGTTTTTCGTGAGCATTTTCACGCCGAAAAAAGTGCAATGAAACGCTTCTCTCTTTTCACATTGAATAGCTAAAATACTGGCGCTTTTGTTAAATACATTCGCGTTTTACGGACGCGTTTCAATCGGCTCAAGTGGCGTTAGAATCGATAATTTATAAAAAAGAAAGAAATAATCCTATATATTTACCAGCAAACTAATTTAAAGCTAGACGGCAACAATATCAACTTTATTTATTTATACGTACTTTGCTTGTTATTCCCATCCACATGCAATTCGCAAATGTTTTCGCTGAATAGATTTCACTTTCATTTTTCTTAATTTGATACTGCAAAATACAAACTCTTCTTGTACACAACCAATATTGTAATCAAGAGCATTTTTTATTTAGTTTCATTTAGGCGTCTCCACCATATATTACAAAAATAGAATGGCAAACATATCATTTGTTTAAAAAATATGAAAAGCGCAGCGTAAACATCAAAAGTTGTTTTCGCTTTTACAATGAAAATTAAGCAGACTGGCAATTATTGTGATTACTCTGCCTGACAGGGAACTAGTTGGACGAACCTCATAATTTCGTGCTTCTTCCTAGCTGGGCATAGAACCTAGAACAGATGATTAAAACTTATTTTCCTAAAAATATTAGCAAATATCTTTGGAATTCATAACAATATCCGGCATACCCGGATTTAATACACACCCGTTTATATAGTCACGAATTGCTAATGACATGCGCCTAATATTACATTAGGTTAGTATATGTTCTTGTAACGTATACGTTCCCTTACATACAAGAGTAGCCTGTGTATTATTTTAGTTTTGAGTTTTTGATGAAATTCTAGACAAAGCATTATCAATATGTTAACGAGCTTCAATTTGGCTAACACTGCTCTGCTACAGACTACAAACAAAAAAGACAAACAACGACCATCAATTTCAATAACCTTTCTCGGGGATAAGACAGACTAATGAAGACGGAAAAAGAGGACAGGATCTAAGGATGTAAACCAATACATACATGGGCCAATCTGATAGCTACACACTAAGGTGTATATATAGTAATATTAAAATTTACAGCATCAAGCTAAACTCAAAGTAAAAATCTCCCTGGCGGCTATGAGCTGGTTCTAAATAGCTTGAACTGCTTTCATTTCCTACTATCTAGGTATCGTGGAAGTTGGAATATCATATTAAGCCTAGTCAATGACTGTAGTATAATAACTTCTCTTCCGTTCAATTTCCTCGCATTCTAAGACATCCGATTTAATTCAAAATTTTCCTGTGATAATCTCCATAATAATTTTAGTCGTATCTCCGTTGTAATTTTGTAAACTAAATATCATTCGTTATATAATCATCTTGTTTGTCAATAAAATGTAATGTTGTACAATTGTTTTTGGTGTAAAATATCGTAGAATAACACAGAATCAGTACTTCCCTACATTACTTGCGTTATGTGATTTCTAAAAATAAGGGTATACGACTAAGTTTCGTCTTCAAAGTATTTCTTCAATATATAAATAACGTAATAAAATAAAATGGCGAGACGTTAAAGAATTTCTGATTTTGAGTTGAATTTTCATTGAGGTAACACGTGTTTAGTTGTGTTCCCACTTTCAAGGTACCCATCATTTGAATTCGACCATCAATTCGAAATGGTAGTCAGGCGTGGTGATTTGAATGAGCTGATTTCCAGTGTGGAACATATAAACGTAGTGTTTATATGTGTTGAAACATCGCAACATCAGGTTAGAATTCTAATACTGGTTAAAAATTCATTTATTTTTATCTATCTGAAATAAAATCGCCGAAAGAGAGATACCCTAAGTTTAATTAATTTCGGAAAATCATCTATTTTTATATTTATATTATCCATGACAACATACGCTGCATTGCCATATAGAAGAACAGCAACAACATCTTCTTCAATCATATTGTATTTGAGTCAACCCTAAGTGAGATGATAGTCAAATATTAAGGAAGTAGTATAAGAAGCATCAGTAAACTTACATTATTTCACACATGCACACATATTTGCAGATATTATATAATCGTGAACTAGAATATAGGCTAAAGGGAATGTAAGTAAACAAGTTTCTGCCGACAGTGGAACCGAGACAGGAATAAGAAGCGAAGTAAATAATTTTTATATAAACTGAATTTTCACTAGACATCCTCGAGGTGCACGTGTAAACCTTAGTATCTGCGTGCGGTCCTATCCAAACAACTTAGAAAATTGGCAACTCTGTATACAAAGCGGAACCTTAAATAAACAGCTATGCCGACGCGCTTATTGTGTTCCATATTAAATTACAATCTCATTACCGAGGAAGACTTCTTTTTATGCTTTCTCGTCAGAGGTAAGGGAAAAGGAAGTAAGACGAAAGAATAAGAGGTAATGCAATCGCAGAAAGTCAATAACTTCGTTTTGGTTGCTCCCGTTCATATAGTCAGAAATTGAATTGAAGCTTTTTCCAAGAATTATATTATTGCAAAGGCACATGCAGTAATTTTATAAGCTAGTAGTAGTAATGTTTCTGGTTTGAAATTCTGTAAGTAGCTGATATATTTATTTTAAGGAATTCGTCGGTTAATGAAGGTTTAAGAAGTACAAAAATTTAAATCTGCATAATTGTATTAGTCGAACAATGTAACTTGTCCCAAATAAGTTACGAAATCTTGAATGAAAGAATATTTTAATTTCTGAACTTTTAAACCCCATTCCTCCGTTGTTTGAAAACATATCATTTTTACCCGTAATTAACAAGTTGTCTAGAAAACATTGCGTAACTAGTATGTCAATGAACACCTGCTCGATTAAACTTTCAAAAATTACCGGAGCACTCGTGATTCCGTAACGTATGCAAATAGCGGACAGTCCCGTTATTTGCAGAATATTTTTTACCACCACACTAGTATTTACTTTCACTACAACTAATGTTCACTCAAGAAACAAGACAATGGTTGAGTGTGAACTGAACTCTTTGTTTGCTGATCCACTACCGTATAAAAAACGTGGTACGAAATTTGAAGGTCATGTAAGTGCAGTAAGGAGTACTCGCTTTTTCAATGTACACTATCTTTCATTTTCTTTCAATATTTGCAATGTTCAGTAAATGCTTATTATTATTATTTTTATTATTTAGCCATTACTCTTCGTGTTCCTATAACCGAGATACCGATGATGAGTATCAAAATGTGGACATAGTGTATAGAAATCTGCCGACAAAGTTTCCTAGGCTAGAGTACTACTATCTTTATTTCTAAGCTTAATTGGGATGTACTCAAATGAAACACGTACTCTCTCTGCAGACTAAAATACTATCCACAAGGGAATATTTTACCAATTTTATTTCAATTGTGTTTTAGTAATAAATGTATGTATGTGACCAAATTACCCAGCATAAACGTGGAAACAAATAGTAATCAATACGCCCCAGAAGTGCTTTAAAACGGAGGAGGTCTTCTATCATCGATGTGGCCATCCATTCCCCGGTTTGAATGAGTCAGCCAACCTCAAAACAAGCGATTAGGCACGTACCGATCGATCTCATCTTCTATCGGGGATTATGCTTACACGCATTGCAAACTTGTAGGTCAATATACAACGGTAAGTAGGTGCCGAAGTAATAATCTCTTGTATCTTGGTTCTGGATTTTTTTTGAAGTAGATATTACGTGGTATATAACGTTAGCATAGCCTTACACCAAATGGCATTAATAGAAAAACTCACTCGTTCGTGTCGTACTTATATCTTCCTTTAACCGTTGTAGAACGTTAGCTTAGAACTCTGCATTAATGAACTCTTTATGGATGATTCTATTAATATAAAAAGTGGATCAGCGAAAATGTTATGTTGGTTTTGATTTAACCAGCTTTCTTTGATCAAGGTGAAGATGGGTCACGATTGTTGCCATAGTTTAGGATCTTACTCATAAACCCAACTATCTGTCAGCTGTAACGACGTTACCAGAAGATCTGATTCAGTTTGGAACCTGTTCTTTGCAGATATCTATGCGACCTTGCTTCTGTTTGTCGCCCTGTAGTCGCGACAGCTGATGCCCCTCTCATGTTCAGTTATTTTTAAACCAGTACCAAGTTTGTACTTGACCCAAAGCGTCCGCCTCAGATGGTTGCTTTAGTTACTGAATTTAGAACATAACTTGATACAGATACGCTTTTTCCCCAAGCTGGCAATTGAAAAATGGTAAAAGTAAGCAGATACAAGAATAAAAGATTCATTGAAAAAGAACGTTTCAACTGAGAATAATTCCATTTGGAACACTGACTCAAAAAGGGCCACCTTTCCTCCAGCCAGCATGATTTAATTGTAACAACGTCCATGCATGTACGTGGTTTGAATTTGTGTACCACTGCTTATCATTTCTTTATTATTTTTATGGTTTTTATTTGTATTAAGAAAATAACATCAACTCTTTGCTTTTCGCTTAATGAACACTTTCAGCAATTAATTTGCTTAAGTTTCTGGAAAATATAAGACAAAGACGTTTTTGCAAAAACAATGAGATAGGAGGAATTTTTTGTTGTTTTTAAAAATGTTTCCCGTTAGGATCTATTGACTTTCGTATGCGTTCCAACCAATTCTCTAAAGATTTCTTTCACTCTAAAGGAGGTATCTTCAAAACATGTTTTTTGAAGATTGGGGTGATAAAAATTGCTCTTCGCGCATTTTTTATTTAAAGTTCGAGAACAGGAATAAGTCTTTATATGATAATGTATATATACATCTAATTTTCATTACCTGTTACGTTTCTGTTTCCTTACGCCGACTGACGAGCGTTTCTTTGTGTTTGCAGCACTACCACGACGAAGTTACGCAAACCAGTTGCATACAGTCGTTTCTGATGGTGCTCCATTACCAAAAGTTGAACGAAACTATTCGACGCATAATTGTTGTGCAAGAGCTTTACTAAAATCGTAAAATGCCATTTTTTTCCTAAAATTGCTTTACTAAGCGTCCAACGTCAATAAGCTATTTCATTGCCTTCTGCGCTGTGATTGCTTCAACAAGAACAAATGACAAATTTTGAGGAAATAGTAATGTAAGTCTCAACAGCGTCATGTAATGTTAGTTTGTAGAAACTTGAAACGCTACCCTCGTATACGCATATCAGCAGGAGGTTACACAACAGCGATTTATGTATTCCACAATGTAATTGTTCTATTATTCTATAGAAATTGCATGTGCCCCTGCAAATATGTAAATACAATTATTTATGCCTGTCGCAATAATTTGTAAAGAGCTTCCTTTATGTTTTAATGCTGTTAAATACCCTCTGTCAAAACAACGTTCCCAAAACAGCGTGCTTAAAAGGATTTTAAATTAAGGGCATTTCAGGGAAGTACACGCGTAAGTTCCCACAATCTAGCAGTATCTGCTGTTCTCTTTTTAAATTATTCCAGTTTAAAAATCGTTGCCCTATAGCCCCGCCAGTTAGCAACTTGTACGCAGCTTACCCAAGATCTATTCGTCGAGATAAAGAAATACATGGGCGGAATAGTTTCATATATAAAGTAAAACTTTTTCTATATAAAATAAAATTGCACCGGGTGCAAGTCTTGGCAAATTAACAAATCGAAGCTTAGTTGAGAGCACACGGACGTGCGCAATAGAGTGCGCTAGTGCGCAGGTCGACGTCCAGGCGCCTCAGACGCCAGTCAGCTTTCAGGAAGCGTAACGTGACGACAGGACTACCGACCAATGTCTTTGTATCGTGTGTATGCACAGTAAAATTTGTATCTCGTTTCCATGACCGCATGGATATTTAGAGAAACGTTTCGGGTTTGCTGATTATTTTTCCGCAATGGAAGTAGATGAAATAAATAAATTAGCGTGACTGAATATAATAATAATTGTGCACTGCCAGTAAATTTTATATCAAGGTATTTGCATGAAGTGATAACTGTATTACGTACATGTACATATAAACAAGTGATAATATGTATTTCCTTGCTAGTTGTTTCTTGGTTCCTTCCACAGGAACAAGTAGTTAATTCTTCCGTATATTCGCGTGGAACTAAGTTTTATAACAAATACATAATCTAACTAGTGAAGTGCGCTAGTTGATTTTAAAAATTTTAGAAAGTTTTCTATTCACTTAAGACTTACTACCGGAATCTGTCTTGTGTTAATTGGAAATAACAAGGGAAACATGTTGTATTATATAAAATACGGATAAACATATTTAAAACTACATCGGTATGGCAAAATATTGTGTAGAAAATTTAATAAGATTGTGTATCCTAGTTTCGACGTGTAGATTCTTTTGCGTTAACAGTGATCAGAATAGTGGTACCGGTGTCGATCAACCACGCACCCCGTCCCTAACTTCTCGCACGGTTCGAACTAAGTACGGCGATGTGAGTGGTGTTATAGTAACATTGGACGCGAAACATTTAGAACCGGTGGAGGTGTTCCGTGGCATACCTTATGCCAGTCCGCCCCTTGGAAGCCTTAGGTTCATGCCACCGGTGACTGGAGCTTTATGGCCCGGGGTCAAAATAGCTGACAAGTTTAGTCCCGTTTGTCCGCAACGACTGCCAGACATATTTAACGAAACTGCCGCTCTTAAAAGGATGCCAAAAGGGAGGCTGGAATACTTGAAAAGGTTGCTACCTTACCTTAAGAACCAAAGTGAAGACTGCTTATATCTCAATATCTATGCTCCAGCTCAAGGTAAGCCTTTCTTAGCAGACAATACGTTGGCGCCGGGTTAATTAATTTTGCTTTTGCTATGCGCGCTGGGACGAATCCCTAATTCGCTAACAATAACCGGAACTTTCAAAAGCATTGTAGAATATTCGTTAGATAAACTTAGACACTTACTATACGTAGAATCCAGATGAATGTGTTTTCTGCAATATTCAATTACTAGTAAAGTGAATAAGAAAACAAAAACGCAGAAAATTCTTTTAAAAGTTAGCACTTTGAAACCTTTAAATTCTACTAACGCTCTTCATAGGAACTTGGAAAATGTCACCATCTCTATTGACACATTGTACGTTCCGGAAAATTTTCCGCTAATGGAAAACAAAGTTGCTGCGAGAGTGGTGTTTGTTTATCAGTATTTGTCACCTGTCTAAATTTATTTGAATTTGGTCTTAGTTCGAACGTGTACAGCGAAAAGAATAAATGTGATTCGCGAAGGAAAAGCTAAGAAAAACATATCCCTAATCATAAGACTGTACTCGAGCACTAACTGTACCAATCAATAACCAAAGGCCAACAACATCGTTTAAAAGTATTGTTTAGGGAAACAATGAATATGCAGCAATTAATACACCTAGCAATTATTAATCTACTCCATTTAGATAATTCAGAAAAACCATGTTAGTATTCCGAAAAAGATAATGTTTTCCCGTCTGAAAGATTCCCTTTCAGTAAATTTCTTCATTTGAGTTACCGAGAAAGTACATAAAAACATTATTTAGTAATGGTGTCCTTTATTGTAACTCATGTAATTAGTCTAGAACTAAATAAAATGCAAGGGTGGTGTATATTGTCCCTTCCGTGATTCTACTTTAAATTGGTATTAGATGTAATGAAGCAATTTCACTAACACAGGACGCATCTTTTGATAGCTAAGCTATCATCTATAGCAGTAAAATGGAACTAACAATTTAAACGAAAGCAACCCTATCTAAACATTTTAAGGCTACAATATTATTTATTTATTATTGTAAATTTCCCTGTTTTCATAACAATTTAATTGGCCGCAAAAGTATTCCTTCGTCAAATATTGAAATTAATTACAAATATACTAAGCTCAAATATATTTTATATTTAAATATGGGACAAGAACAACATTTATTTAGATCGAATATAAATTTGGATTCAATTAAATCAAATAAGAGATCAATTTTCCAATAAAATTTATTTATTTTAATATGTCTTGTGTGCAACTTAAGAATACTTTTTAATTATTTAATACGTCTTATGTATCAATTTAGCAATAATTTTTATTTATTTTAAATACGATTTCTGTGCCAAATTAACAATAAGTTTTATTTATTTATTTGAAATACGCTACGTGTGAATTTAACAATAACTTTTATTTATTTTAAATGCGCCTTTTGCATCAATTTAACAGTAGTTTTTATTTCCTTTTGACACGTCTTATGTCAATTTAATAAACATTACGTAGCGTTTCAAGGCCGTACGCTTGTTACTGGTGATTTCTCCCAGGGTACGCTGTGTCAAATTTCCGTTTCATATTTTGTTAGTCATTCTGGCAGGCTCTTCGGAATAACTGAGAATTATACATTACCTTTCGTATTTACCTCGTACAAAATCTACCGCAATTTGTGTTAACTTTTTTTCATTTACGTGCTGCTTATGGCTTAAAATAATTCTTCCCTTTGCTTTGCTTTCGGAAACTTTTCTAATCCCTACAATTCAATTTATTAAAAGATCTCGTATATTTATGTTTTTGGTTATTAAATTAACTTACGTTTCTTTTTAATGGAAGTGCAGCATTAATAGTTCCTCTTGTAATGATTCCTTTGATAATGCACTTAATGTGGATGATAAAGATGGCTTCTTTTCGTTTCGAGACCGAAATAATTCAATTAATTGCATTTACATAAATATTATGTATTACTTATTGGCAACATATAGGGCGTTGAAATATGTATAAACGAATGGTTACCAGCGTGTTTCCAATACTAATTGTAATGGCAAAAACAAAAACTGGAGAGCTTGTTTTCGATATTTTTTTATAAAATGCTTTTAATATTTTGCAAAATAATTAAATATGTGATCGACTGGAGGTACTCCAGTTTGGTTTGATGTGTTGTAAGTCAGTACAAATATTAAAGGCTAGGATATATATATTTTTTTATCACAAATTAAGCAGTTTTTTGAAGCATTTTTACACTAGTATAAGAGCAAAACGTTTTATCCCATGAAAGTTTTCGTTCTTCCATTTAGGAATATATAACACCGTGCCAAGTAATCTGGGAGAATCTTAAAACAATGACATCTTTAACAAACTTACAACACGTTAAAATATCGTCAATGTAATAAACAAGTAGCCCTAGCTGTAAATTCTACGTCGGCTTTTATATGCATTACACCAGTGTTTTTCAAACTGTTCCCCTTTACGACTAACTTTTTAGACAGAACGTCTGTTGGGACCCACTCGCTGCTTTGTCGGCCTTTAAAAAAGTAATGAGTACCCGAAATCAAAAAAAAAATTTTACTCGTATGTATTTCTAATTTGGATGCCGTATTTATTAGCTCAAATATATAAATTAAAAACAATTATAATAACAAACATCGTTTTGTTAAAAAAAAAAATATTTATAAAAACAACTGAAACAACCAACAAGTCCCAAATGTTGGGCAATGTATAATTATTACAAATTTTTCAACAAGATGTATAAGCTTGGGTCCAAGGAAGATCGTCCTTATATTAAAGAAAAAAAATAATTTTCTTTGTTATATCTGGTGCAACTATACATTAATCATATTTTATGTGTTATCGGTCAATTATCCTTATTACACACTCATAACATTTCTTTAGTAATAGGATGTTGCAATTTCCCTTTGTGGTGTATATACAATAAAACGTAGAAGTAACACACAAAAGTGTTACCTGGGCTTAAACATCCAAGCTGCATTGAATAATTTCCGTGCAATTTTGCATTAATTTCCATGCAACTCATAACACTGGAGGCAATTTCTAGAAAAAATGATACTTAGATAAGTGGATAATGGACGCCGAGTTCATTCAAATTACATTCCCCGAGAACTAATTGTCTTGCCTAATTGTATTCGACTTACCAGATCTACATAACAAATGCCTAGATTATAATGTATTAGTTACCATATTAACGGCTGTTCTCCTTCCTATTAAGTTACACCGACGTTCCGTGATCAATACTGAAACTGTCACCAAACTAATTAATTACACAATGTATCTTATTTACATGTATTGAATGTCATTTTCACTGATTATTGTTTCAACGTTATATCGTGACGTAAACTTAACCCGAAAATGTAAAATGGTAATGCAATTTATATGTACATATATGGCAAAGCTTCTTAATTAAATATTTAGTAACTGGAAGTATAGGTTTGATAAAATAGGGGGCGGAATTTTTATTTACCAGAAATAAACGAAGATTCTCGATATTCCGTATGCGGAGAAAATGTTCTACTTAATTTAAATATAAATACACTAAATCTAAATAAATTTTTTAGCTATATACTGAACAAGAATACAGCGTACTTGGCACAAATATAATTTTATACTTAAAACAGCGTTTTCACATTAAATTTAAATATGTGCCAATTCGAAAAACAAAAACCTGAAGCATGTTTATCCTAACAAAGGCTATGGTTTTGTAGCAGACATAATAAAATATTTACCGCAGAAATATAACAGATTTAGAACAAATGCATATAGTACTTAGTATGTACGATTTTTATCCTAAAAAGAAATTTTGGTGCAAGAAAAGTCCGGAAACATATCCAGCTTCAAGGCCAGAGGCAGAGGGATAAGACAATAAACATCACATATTAAAAAACTGGCATGGCTTGTGTTAACGTATTTTTTAATATGTAATGTTTATTGTCTCATCCCTTTACCTCTAGTCCCACCGCTGTACTATGGTTCCACCCTAAAGGCCGATTTAGACGAGTTTCTGGTACCTAGGATTCACGAAACTGTGCCGTTTGGGAAAATAGTTGCATGCCATTTTATTACACGTAATGACTTTCTGGAAAGTGAACGGCACTGTCCGTTAAACTGATGTCAATTGTGTATCCATGTTTGCCACAACAATTTTGATAGGAACGCTAGAAAAAGGTACTAATTGTCGCCGTGTACTATGTGAGGCACTTGTCCACAGCAAAAGTTTATATGAATATTGCAGAAACTTTTTTATTTTAAAGGTAAATTTTTTTTTATCCAGCCATCCCCTTTTCTTTATATTATAGTTTTCAATTTAGTAAATCTCTAGATTATCAGTTAAAACATTTTCTTTTATTTTTGTATTTGACTTTGTATTTGTAAATTTATTTTTGGTTCTAAGGGTTTCCAGGAAAAGCATAATTTATAGTTGGTACAGTTGGTATAAATCAGTTACTAAATGGTTTTACTAGGACTGCAGCAGAGCAAAATATACTAGTTGCACACAGTGATAGTTGTTAATAAGGATGTACTAACGTGCTTGCACGAGTACATATTTGGCACTTGGTTGGGAAAAGGGGTATAGTCGAAAAAAAGCAACATTAAGTCTCCACAACACTTATATAGCTATCTTGCACATTCGAGAAAAAGGATATAAATCACAGCGTCTTGTAAATGGCAAATGTTTTAGCGGGCGTTGTTATTCTTGCTGCTGCTATTTCCCAAAATTTCTTCTTTCGGACGTACAAACCTTTTCCCACCCGGGTGACATTTATTTGGGGAATCATCATCCCAAAACTTAAGATTGTTAGAATACAAGCAAAATCTCATGAGACCAAGCTGCCCAGAGAGAGTAACGCTGTTGTTACCTCTGTCGTTTTCTACTCAAACGTACTGACGTATCTTTTCTTCAGTAAAAATGCGTTTGTGCGCTGGTGCTATGAGATTTTGTGCGGATTCTATAAGACTTGTTTTAACAGAAATCACAAAGTAGTCAAACGTGATTGGCTAAAAAAAAGTCCGAAACTGTTTTCGAACTGATTTCACAGTATGTGATTGGCTCTGACTAGTTTGTAACTTCTGTTGGAACAAAGTTATAGTATTGGATCATATTACACATATATTGATTTAACACTAATTGCAACTAAAACAAGGCTTGAATTTAAGTCCTTTTGCAAAATTCAAATACACACTTAGCTAAGAAAAAGTTAGTCAAAACTGAAAAGCGCTGCAGAATGAATTGCATATTTTGCTACCTACCTAAGTTATGGTCTATCCTCAAACTGCCTACTACTGTTCATATATCACTGTTATAAGTAAAGGAGGAATGATTGGTTATTTGAAAAAGGTTTAATTTGGGAGCTTTGGAAAGAGACACTATGAGTGGTGCAGGAACACAAGATATCCTTAAATATTGTGATAAGCATGTTTGAAGTTATGTGATTGCTAATGCCTCTTTCCTGCAGAACTTGATTGTATAAGACTGATGCAGTACTTACATATACTACCAACAATTCAGAAACCTTAATTGCAATTATCTTCAATATGTTTTTAAAGTAACGTGCATTGAAAAATATTCACTTTTCTGGTATGAAGAATTTTCTTTTAAGGTTAGGAACTTTATACACCAACGCATAAGTCACAGCAAAAAGTAATTCGATTGACACAAAATTACTTCATACTGTTTCAACCTAAACCAGTTGCAAACTTAACCTAAATTGGACGATAAATTCTACTGCATCCTCCCTTCTCGAAAGCTGTATATTTTCTTAATCCCGTAATGGATGAAATGTTAATAGGTTATTAGAGAAGTAATAAAAATTTTATGAACTATAATGGGACACTACAATGTCGATATCTTGAGTGGCGTACAACACTAAGGGGAACATATCATATATTCCTATCACGTTCAGCACATGTTGGGTAGAGAAGTCGATAATTTCATTAGTGTGGAATACGGTATATAGTTTAATGAAATGTGGAATGGGACAATGAAAGATCTCTAGTCATTTATATAAATTGGATCTATTTTGCGTTTCAAATAGAAGTGATATGACGTGAATACCTAACACCCGTTATTTTGTGTATATATTGATATGCCGCAAATTAACAAAAAAGAAAGGTGATTGGTTTCTAGAATGTAGTCTAAAATACCATAACTTATTGATTTATATTTGGTTTATGTATTAATTAATAAATGAAAATTCGTATCGTAATTGAACGTGCTAGCTATAAACAAAAGTTGTGGGTAACAGATGAGTGAAGAGACGCCAAGATAATTGAGGCTTTTCAGGTCGAGTTGTGTTTGAAAGATGTTTGTACCTGTGCGTTTTATCTAAAAATAATCTAAAAACACCTAGCGCGCTAGCATACAGGCGCCACAGACGTCATAGTTTTAAGGGTAGTTCCTTCGTAAATGTAATTCTTACTCAGTTGCTCTTCTAAACTGCCGACGTAGTATCTAGCTGATATTCCCGTAACAACGCCAGACAAGTAGTCATAAAGTAGATCAAAAAATTCTACATTCAGCGAACAGTATGTAAATGAACTGCTTCGAGAGTTTAACAACGTGGTTACGCGTGAACTATAATTCATTCTTTTAGCAAAAGTATGACATGCAATTTTTCTGCAATACATCACGTTACCACAAGCCAGCTTATTACGTTGATGACAATCTCATGGGGTAACGTAATTGATCTATTCGCACTGCAATTATCATAAATCAAGCGGGAGATTGTCAGGCAGAATGCGTGCTTGCTAGTGGTTGATATAGCTTTAGCATTAAGAATGTAAAAAGCGGTGCCGCTGATTGTTGTTTCTTTCCCGAAGTTATCGAGCATATTTTTACTAAAATTGGAAAAATTTTGTCACCAGCTCAGCTAGATTTCTGTTTAACCCTCAAGTACTATCGTCTTTTCAGGTAACACAACTGCTATCGTGGGGTGTTTTACACCCCACTCTTTAAATTTAGCTTTTTTTTGTTAGTTATCTTTTTTTTTTCACTTTTAAACCCACAGTGTAATAACTAGACCTTTATCTTGCGATTGTTGTAAGGAAAAACAAAACTTTATTTAAAGCAAAACAGAAAATTAGGAGGAAATGTTACATTCATAAAAATTATGTAAAAAGTATTTCTTCGTACAATTTTTTCTTTTTACTTTTTTCTGTTACTGGTAACTATGGTCTTACTCCCTGTAAAAGAAAATGCCATTAGCATTTCACATAAAAATTCTGACAATGACGTTGTGAGGCGTACATTTTATTTGACAAAAAACATGTAATGTGTTATTTCATGTAATCAGATTTTTATAAATTTCTTACAATTTACCTTTGTAAGCATTCTGCGCATTTTACAAGTTGCTCAGAATGTTCCTTGCAGACATGCTGATGACATCTATGACACGTGGTTTTTATTTTCTTGTCTCTATTTCGCCCGCAGATGTGACACCTTTTGTAGGTTCTTGAAGGTTCTGCTTCTTGTGGCTGTTGTTGTGGTGTTTCTAAGCCTAGTAAATTTTTGATAATTGAGTTTAGCTTAGTTGACAATTCTTTTGTTTGGTATCGTCTTTTTACGTGGTCATTGACGAGTTCTCTTCCTAGACGAATATAAAATTCTCTTCGTGTCATGTTAACTGTATGGTCTGAAGTGGCTAAGAAAATTATGTAACTGTTGACACGTGAAATGTCTACCATTGCTCCTAATATAGCCATTGGCCATCGTCTGGTTCGTCTTTGGCAGGAGTACGTCATACACTTCTGGTCTAAAGCATCAACTCCCCCTTTGGTACAATTGTAGAAATTTATTATTTCAGGTTTTGCATTTACTTCAACATTTCCATTGTGATGCATAGACTTTTTTGGTATGAAGGAAACCAACGTATTATCGTGCGTAAATCCAAATTTACAGGTGTTTATTGGTTGCTGTTTAGTTTGTAAAAATGCTGGCGGAATTTCGCGCTTATTCTTACGAAGTGTTCCAACATACGTTATACCAACCCGTTTCAATTCATTCAACAGCTCTATAGAAGAAAACCAATTATCTCCTGTTAGATTTCGATTTGTATTGATGATCGGAGAAATTAATTTGAGTACACTACGTGTTGGAACTGAAAGTTTGTTTGGATTGGGTTCGGTTGTCTTTCCTGTATAAATAAATGAATTGATCAGATAATGCGTTTTCGAATCGCATAAGCACATAATTTTGATGCCATATTTTTTTGGTTTACTCTTGATATATTGGCGAAAAGAGCAGCGGCCGCGAAATCCAACAAGCATTTCATCTACAACAGCATATTCGCTGCAACTGTAATTATTCGTACAGTTTGCGTTGAAAATTTCATAAATTTTTGAAATGGCAGCAAGTTTATCACCATTGTCAATCCTGTTCCTTCTAGTTGTTTGATCGTCAAATCTTAGCACTGACAAAAGAAACAAAAACCGTTGTTTAGACATGACACCTCTAAAAATATCTCGTCCCGTACCATCCGTTGCAAAAAGACTTCTAGTATCTTCGTGGTTTGATTTAAACACTCCTGCCAAAATTACAAGTCCCAGAAATGCTTTCAATTCAATCATGTCTACATGTTCAACATAACTTGCCGTTGGTCCATAAGAAGAACTCGTTTCCGTTATTTTTGCATTTGTATGCTCTAGTATTTCATTTAGAATTTCTTCCGTAAAGAAAAGAGAAAATGCTTCAGAAGGTGTTCTTGGAGGAGTATTTACTGCCGGACCCTTTGCTCCCGGTCGAAGAGTGACTATATTAGAAGATCTGGTACGTGAAGTAGCAGGAGGATTTTTGGACCACTTATATCGATTTCGTCCATAGAAGTAACTTGTTCTTGCACTGACATCACCTAAGTCTTCTTCACTTTCGTTTTCAGATTCGACTTCAAATTCTGAACATGTGTCGTGATCACTATGTTCGCTTGCTGCATCACTCAAATCATCATCACGTTCATCAGGGCATTCACTTTCACTAACATCATCGTAAAAGTTTTCGGCAAGATTTGCTAATTGTTCATCAGTTAGAAACTTTATCATATTGTTTTTACTATTCAATACACGTATTATAGAAGGGAAATAAGGAATAAGTTGACGACGCTCTGGTTTGTGAGGAACTGAGTAAGAAATTTGTTTGAGTCGAATATTTATACGCCGTACAGAAATCAGGGGAAATGCCACTATTTGATTTGTAAAAAATCACCGAAGTCGAACATAAATGAGTGAATCCCCTGTACATGTAGGTACTATAATAAAAATCGCCGAATTGGAACGTATATAAGTGAATCCCCTATACTTACATGCACAACAACATCTGTGATTTCCCCAAAAGAGGACGAGGGCTATTATCACTATAAAATTCTAAATCATTGGTTAGAATACACTACGCTATTTTTGAAAAAAACAAACGTAATTGCTATCGTGGGGTGTTGAGACACCCCAAAAGCTATTTTTTGCTAAAACTGTAGAATATGGTAAATAATAAATTACACTATATTACATATCTCATTTGCATAGGCGAATACCTGGAACCTTAGAAATGTGACAAAAATAGTTTTAGAAAAAATTTAAAAAAAATGACCTCTGGGGTTCCGAAACACCCCACGATAGCACTTGAGGGTTAATGATTACTGCTTCCCAATTAATACAACCATTACAGATGTTTGTATTGTTTGGTTTCGTTTATGAAACTTCAAAAAAAAAAACAGCACATTTTCCACTAAAATAAAATAACGTCAACAGTGTATGTAATATAAGACGTACAAATTAACTACTATCACTGATAACTCACTGGCGATCCGAATTTTCGAAAGATATAAAATAAATATATAGCTCTTGCAGTCCAATCACTACAGTCACAAAAAAGTATACGTGTAAATAAGAGTCATTTCATTGTGAAGGCTATGATATCTGCAAATGTAAATTATTCTGGAATCTGTAAAGATTAAATATTTTTACACAGCATCAGAACTTCAATCAAAATAGAAGAATGCGTTTCATGTTTAAGCAACAGGAGGCTGTGTTTAGCTGATGTAATAAGCGTAGGCTAGAATAATAGATGTCACAACGAAAGGTTATGTAGGAAACTCAGGCAAAATTACAATTTCAAAAACTCACCATCAGTTTCTTTTCAATAGATTTTACCATTTTTTACGGACTTTCCAACAGCTTCCAATTATCGGTGCATGCTGCTAATTTACAATTTGTGAATATAATTTTGCTTTATGTTCCCCTGCTCTGACGAACAATGCCGCTAGTCGCCTGCTTCGGTGTACCTTCCTTTAAACAAGAACCAATTGCTTTTGTCTAGATATATAAAACACTTGTATATTTGCTCGTCGTCAAAATGAAGCACAGTACATACATATGCATAAGAAATAAATTTATTGAAAGCATACACTTGTATAAACGCCCCTAGGTCAACGGAGAAGCATTTTGATGGTTGTATAAATGCCTATTGGATAATATCTGCATGTATAATTGTAAATTCTAGTACATGTTGCTACCTATATATGTCAATATCGCAGCGTATATGTGTGTATATAGTATTAGGACCACTACCAAACCCTATTGGAACCTGAACGTCTGCTCAGGGAGGTAAACCACATCTAGTACGATTGATAAGCGTTGCACTACACATATATGAAGTAACGGCGGATGGCAATCCTTGTTTTTCATGAGGACAGTTCTCCACCGAGGCTTCATGCACTCCTGCAAAGACATGCATGCTTTCTTTGTGGAATTTCTAATAAAAGCGCTAGCGAACACTCCGCCGAGGGTTCGAATGTAAAATATAATAGAATTTTATATAGATTCTTACTTTGTATCCGCGTTGTTTTATTGCGTTGGTGCGTTGATTTTGAAATATTTGCCTACCTATATAGACAAAATTAAATCTATTTTTACATTAAGGTTTCATCACAAATAAATCCGAAGAAAATGAAATGTTAAGAATTCTCAGCACTTTCGTTTTGAAGACATATTTTTGATTTACTACAAAGTTACCTTATTTTGTATTAGATTATTACCTGCTACTAAGCAATTAAGAGGTTTCATATTGAATAATTTCGATTGACACTTAAATAAAACTTTGAACTGCACCTAACAACTTACAACTATATGTGTGGGCTACCATTAGTTATTCAGATATCATTTCTGATAGAAAATAAATATGTTGACTTTTAGTTAGCTTAACTTCATTAATTAAACAGCCTGACCTGTCTAGTTTGATTTATTATATCGTTATGTTATCAGCCTTATAACAGCGTCATTTAGTAATCTCAAAATATCCGTGACAACTATTAAGTAGTACAATTTTATTTTAAAATACACAGTTGCATGCTACTGTATACTTAAACGCCTGAATAAACGTGCAAACATTTGTTTGAAAAAAGGGGAAGCTTACCAGTAGTTTAAAATAAATATTACTAATACTGTATATTTTTTATAAATAGATTAGGAGAAATTAGTATTATCACAACGAAGATTGAAAACAACATTGAATGAGTTCCAATTTTGAACGAATCACTATTATTTACAAAACTTTTCAAATAATTTAATCCGTGAATGATTAACTTCATCGGTACAGTCGATACTGTGAAAAGCTTTTGAAATAATTATACACCTAGGTAATTTAAATGTCATTTATATATATCAGCTTTTATATTGCATTCTCTATGCGATATAGCTAAACCAAATGGCAAATAAACAAGCACTTCAATAGCAGTAGACTGGTGCTCGATTAAATTTATAGAATAAAATGCAAGCCTTTGTTCTAAATCCCTTTCCATGCTATAGACAGATGGATAGTTTGCTTTTGGTGTACTATTCATAAATTCACTTCATTCTGATGATTCTATTGCTTACTGGGTTTCCTCTGGATGTATGTGTTCTTAATAAAGGTCAAAAGGAAATAAATCCATTAACTATCGCTACAGCAAACATAATATAGGTGTTGCTAGTAACGCTGATACGAGCATTAGTGAGAAGTCTAAATTAAAAGTGTAACAATTCTGTTTCTGTTATTGCTACAATAATTCTAAGAGCTGCCACAATCTCCAAACCAATGTAATTGCATGCACACTGTTGACTGTGTATGCGATTACAGTTTCATTCCATTAAAGCTCATTGGAACTTTAATAGAATGAAAGTACTAACAGAAATCGTTTGCAAACGATAGAAAAGTTGTCCCGTTAAATTAACATTGCGAGCTACTTGCCATGCACATTCGCGTTGAGTATATTCCATTCATAAGACTATTATTAGCTAACATTATCTAGTTTGCAATACATTGTAATATTACAACTAACGTCTAAGAGGCTATCTAAAATCCACGCCACCCGCACATCTTGTCTAGTGACTTTAGATTGTCTGGCTATCGAAGGTAAAGGTTCCTTTAGCGGTATAAAGCTCGATTTCTAAAAGAAATTCCTTCTACTGGCAAGCGTGGGTGGTAAAAAGATAATATAAGTTCAGCCATGACGGTTGTAGGGAAAGCAGACACTTATTGTTTCCGTTGTCCATTTTCTCGTTTTCCAAAACTTTTAAATTAATGTAAAATCTAAATATAATAAGTCATAGTAGCTGATGGTCAAGAAGTAGCCATATAAGCATAGCGTTTATGTAGCAGAACTTCGATAAACCAGGTTAGTTTTCGTTCCAAATGTTCTCATTTTTTTTCCATGTAAAACTGTACAATATATTTGTACCTCTCCTGCTCCTGTAACAGAAGGTTTATGGAGTAAACGTAAAGGACTTATGAGAAACAATGGCTTCGTCCGTTGGTGTGTTTTCAGTTATCAGCAATATAACAATGGCCGTGCTTAACACTAGTATTTTTAATTAGATAATTATCTCAACAAGACAATAAGAACACGTATTGATTGAATTCATCTACTGCACAAAACTGAGAATAGTTTTGATATTTCTCTTAATCGTTCTTCAAATGTTACAGGTGCGAATAAAAAAGCGGGCTTTAGATCGAATTTTGAATATCAATGAATAGCAAAGCTTAAAAAAATCAATCCTTTCGAGGATCAGAATCATTTCACTATTTCTTCTGTTTTGATATGTATCAGTGTCAGTGTATTGTCGCCTTTGAAAATGTATTAATACTGCACCAGCAGTTACTACAGTTATTACAGTTACATATATCCTACTTTCGCTTCATTTCCATATAAAATTTTACCAACAAAGGCAAACAATGCCAAAACAAATCCTTCCATAACAATTTTAGGGAAAAAATCATTTGTTCCCCTTACTATATTTCGAGCCGAGTATTTCAGTCGAAAACAGCTTTTAAAATATGTCATCCCATTTCACGTGTTTTCGTCGACCTGGACTTTTATTACGACACGACAAAGATTACTATTTTATCACCTCTCTCTCTCTTTCTGGACCTTCCTTTTTTATCAGTAGAGTACACAACGGGATATTCAATCGCTGGGTGATGTTTCGTTTAGAGAATTAGTTCGGAATGCGAAATGGCGCTTTCGATTGATTAGGCTAAATGATGCATAAAGAAGGAAAATAGATGGCTTTCGCGTCACAGTTCGAAAACAAAACCGAAAAAAGGTACAAATAAATGTGTATTTCAAAATGCGGCAAGATTGATCGATAAATCCCCGTACATCAACGCAGGTACATTTCCGTGATACCGTCGATGCCTACTCGCCAAATTGAGGACCTTCGACCCCTATTCTCCGTGTCATTTCGTTAGTAGGTTTCGGGGAGCTTTTCTTTCTCTTTCCTTCTAAAGTACTAAAACTTTCAAACAAACTAAATTCTGGTGATGTGGGTTTCTCGAGGTTAACCTGCATGAAAATTAGTTTACGTCAATGAATTTCGGTTGTGGGGTGCTGATAGGAATTAATATTTTCTGACTTGATGCACTTCAGTACATAAATCAATCTATACTGGAACACAGTATTTAATTTTAATTGTTTGGCTACATTCTCACACTGAATTTGCGTTTATATCGCAGGAAGGGGAACGTTGCGTATTTATATTGATTAGTTTTATTTGAAGCCTGGTTCATACCTATTGAAGAATTGGCTTAAAGCTGTTTCAATATTGAAACACTTGATTATGTAAATCTTTCGAACAAAGAAGGAACCTGAAATAGGTACCCAGTTTTATGGAATTATCTCTAAATGTATTTGTTGTCTAAGAAGGTATCGAAGATGTTATAATTCGTCCTCCACATGTCTCTACTTACAGTTTGCCCAAGCCGGCAATAATGTCAATCGAAAAACCTGTAACGATGTACTGACACCCCATTTTTCCACTTATTTATGGAACGTAACTATTTTCAATTTGAAATTTGAAATAAGAGACCAAACAATGTCTCACAGCAGTAAAGTACAATAGAAACACGGTCAATAAAAATCAGATCTCTTGCTAAGTTATTAGGTTTCCATTTTGATGAGTTAGTCTGGGACGCTAACCATTTTAATCTATTCATTTTAAAAGTAACCAAACGAAGTTTAAGACTTCTAAAATTATTATCTATAATGCATTTACGCATTCCGCTCTGCTTTTAAACACCACCCCCTACAGGAGGTTAAACTACTTGGCCTGCTTTAATCATCACATGTGGTGTTGATTATGTAGTAGATGGACGCTTGTACTACAACATGAAATTGCAACCTAGTTTCATGTTTACTATCGAAGTTTTTGCCCAGCTTCGCCTAGATCTAGATTCTGATTGTAAACCATCAATTTTAAACCAAGGTCTATTCCTTCCTTTTCTACAGAAATTTGGTGCCAACCGTCATGTTGAGGTATTTGGCATTTTTCTCATAAGACGCTATTGACTTCTTGATACCCATAGAGGTATGCAAGAAGTATTTTGTTGGAAAAGGCTACATGAAGATATTTAGAACCATTGAATTTAACCTTCCTTTGTCTGTACTGTGTAGCATTTAAGGTATGGCAAAGTCAAATCTGACCCTGCGCCAATTTTGATATAAAAGAATAAGAATACTACATATAACATTTAATACAACTTTATTGTAGCTAATTCATACACACCTTACTGCAATATTTTAACCATTTTTCTCAATTTCTGAATTTGCTAGTTAGATTACCTATGTGATTAACATCGCAACTAAAACTGTATCGCACCTAGAAGGAATATATGGCAGAAACTATTGTTATCTGATAGTTTTTGATAGAACGTTGCCATTGTGGCAGAATTAACCATGCCCATACGTTTCGCTACAAAACCGGCCGTTAATTTAAAATTCAAAAAATCAACAAGGAAATCAGCAAAGAAAAGGAAAACCATGATAGTAGAGGAACAAGGATGGAAATTGAAATATCTAAATCAATGCTATCAGAGGGTGGAAGGTTGATTGAAGTAATAATCGAAAGAGTGAGAGCAGGAGGAAAAATTTAGAGTAGCATAAAAAAATATGGTTCTGAGAGGGGTAGAAACTCCCAAAGAGATTAAGGTGTAAATGCTCACAAAAGTAATAACATCTATATTAACATTCAGAGGAGAAACGTGGGCAGTGACGCAAGAATGATAAAAAACGTATTCAACTTCGTATTCGTTTTTTGTGCATTTTTATTTTCACAATTTAATCTTTAACGTAAAAATGTACACGTTAAGGATTTTAAGCATTTTAGGACGTTTCCTTTTCTAGGCTACAGAATCCTAACACCAGCCTACAAACTCCCCCAACATCAGAATACAACTATAACCTAAGGAAAAGTTGTGATTGTAGTCATTTTACATGAATCCTGAATAACATGTTCCTTCTCACATGTACAACAGTCACCTATTTCAAAACCATCGTTTTCTCTTCTTATAAATCATTCCACGCCAAGGTTTCTTAGCGTCAGCATTAGAATAACTTTACATATTCCTCTATTGATTGCACGTATAAGCAAAATTCTTCGCTGACTCCATCGAAGCAAACAAACTCAAACTTTACGTCATAAATATTCAGCTACTTCTTTTTTCTTTCGCTGTCGTTTGGTGTAGGAAACTCATATGCAGAACGGTTATACGCCGACTGGGAAATGATATGTACACTTCTTTTCGTATGAATACTAAAATTTTTATGCATCTCCAAGGATGCATATGTTTAATAGAATATAAATAATGTACGTCAAGGCGCTGAAAACCTCTCTTAGCTTCAATTTTTACCGGTGAAATGAAATATTGCTGCGCTATAAATTGTAACCACCTCCTCATGGTGTGGTTCCATTGTATCTCATAAGATGTTAAACGTCTTTTGGAGCCTCGCGAACATATCTAACTATAAATTTAACCGAGTATTGAAACGTCTACACTTCTACACTTTTTAGTCAAATTTAAATCTGAGTCATACTTTGCGGTAATCTAACGACTCGTATTTGCTGAAATTAAATTATGCTGTCAACTGTTAGGTTCCATAGCCCGTATACCATCTCGTTAATGTAAATGGCATATTCTGCCAATCTTGGGGTAACCGTTGAAGAAAACGAGGTAATCAGTATTGCAAGCGTTTAAAAATATTTAAGTAAATTGTACTCCCTTAACCGGACAGCCTGAATATTGTTTAGCGTATCCAATTTATCCAATCGGTCTCTATCAAAAATATGCAACTCTGTACCTTCCCCAAATGGTTTAGGAATTATTTGAATTTCCATGTATTTTAAGAATGAATTGGATATTGACTCTGAAACATATTCAAGTATTTTCTTGGTTTCTGGATTGTCATTATCCTACTTTCTGCCGATGTTTCATCCTGACATTTTAAAGGTTTCTACTGCTGTAGCTGTTCCAACCCGGTCCCAGTCCGGAAACTAAGAAAACTGTGTAGACCGCGTAAGCCTACCATTAAAATATTTTAGCATTAAAAAAAATGATGGTCTTAAAGTGCAGAAGCAAATATAGTACAGGTGATTTAATTACATAGGCTATGGCATATTGGAAATAATGTAACAACATCTCCTGTAATGATTATTGATAATTCAAACGCTTCAGCAGTGCGTAATTAATAATAATTAATAAATTCAAGCAACTGCAATGCAAATTTACTATTTATTTTACTCTATTATTGGCAAAACCATTTGAGTATTTGCAGAGTAATACTTTGAAAGGCTAAAACTCAGTTGTAAAATAATTTAGAAATTGTTGCATCTAACTAACAACGCAAACATCATAGTTCATAAACTAGCTCGAGAATGTAGCTGCTAGGAGAATAATCTATCTTTATTTAGACAACATAATTAGTTCAAATTTAATGTTGGTAAATTTGAGAAAAGTATACGAGAATCTGATTACTTCCAAACCAAGATCGTGATACTATTAAGGATTATCTCTTGAGGAAAACTTAATAAAGGAATATGAATAATAGCGTGGTGTTAAAATAAAGCTTCATACATTTTATATACCTATCAAAGTAATAACTGCGTAAGAATCAAACACACGAGTGCTAGAAACCCCTTGACGTGTATGTCTACAGAACCGAATGACTTGTTGTTCCACAACCTTCTTTTCTCAAATCTGGTAAAGATAGATAGTTAAAGATATTTTTTTAGTTTCAGGTTTGATAGAAAACGCCTCCTACTTGTTTCTTTCTTGAACACCCAGTACGTTGTTACATTTTCGGAAACAAACTAAAAAACTACTTTCAGAAATAGCAACAAGAAATACAAAGATTTGGTAATTTCCTTTTATTGATATGCAAAGTTGGTTAGGAAGAAGTGTACAATTGCCTCCGAGGATGCTAGGTCGATTCATGAGTAAGCTTGAAGAAACGAGTACACTTTCCGTGCGCTTCACGAAATTAGCAGAGGCTAGACATACTCGTGTTTTGTCTCGAGGAAACCAGAAGGCAACACGAACCCATTCTCGCGAGACGAATAAACACGTCTCTGCTAATATTGTGAAGCGCAATTCGTTTCTGCAGGCTTATTCATGAAGCTGGCTGCTGGGCAAGATAATCATAGCAACTGTAAAACTGTTAAATTTCACCTCTAAAAAGTGTGAATTATGCTTAATATTGTTATTATATCCTGAATTTTTCATATTTTCTTCTTCTTACTTTTACTTGTTTCGTTAATTGTTATTTATTTACTTTATCTACCTTAGGTTTTATTACATTTCATTAATTATGGTAGGTGTGTTCAAATTTATCAGTTTTTGATAGACAATATTTCAATCTTTTGTTATGTTGTTACTTTTGGAATAGGTTTGGTAACAACTATGATGTCAGAATATATTCTTTCTATTTATTTTAAGTATTAGCAATAATATGGTTGAACCCCTAATTGATAGTTTATGAATAACGTTTTAATAACCTGCACACATTATCACTTCAGCCGACAGACAACCTAAACATTTATTGCTAAAACTATCCCACTATAAGTTATTCTGGAGCTGTTTATACGGCGCTAACATTTTACACGTATTCCACTGATAGTCGGCTAGCTCTGCGTAATACAAAACATATTTCTTTTGGGATAAATTATACACAAAAGGTCAGCTGCTTTCTCCTAGGTATATCATGAGCTACTCAATATGACACGTTTCGTAAGAACTTGTACCGAATCTTCTATACAAGGTGTATACTGCTGATGTACAGTCGAAGTAAGAGATATGTTCCAAATGTACATACCCTCGTTTTGTCAAACAACATGTAATGTATGATGGCACAAAAGCAAACTTGAACTTAAGCGCCTTGTGCACCCTGCCCATACTGCTTCGTCGCTTGCCAGCCGTCTAAGTATACATTTGTCCCATCATACATACTGACGATGTTATTGTGTGCGTTAGGAAAGAGCTTTGGCCAACTCGTCCTTGATATTCTCATTAAAACTGTATGGAATGTGTAAACCGATTTCTAAAGATAGTTTTGTTTAACATTTACTAGTATATTCTTACATACCTTTACATATAATGCGAATCCCTTCAAAACAGTGTAATAATTGAAACGAGATGATTTTGAGAAGTTAGCTGTGATAATTGTATTATTAATTGATACTTATAATTGTATTATGTACAATTTTTAATAAATTAGCAATTTGAAAATAAGGCAAAATATAAAAAATAAAAAATAAGTTGTAATATTCAGTAGATCCATGTTTAGTTTTTATTGTTTCTTCTATTAACAAAGAGAAACACGGCAGCTAGGTGCATACCTAACTCCCTTATTTGTCGTACTATACAGCGAATTGTATATTGTTGTATTCGTCTCAACACAATAGGTTTTTTTTTAAGTTTCTGACACCAGGGCAGCTTTTATTAGTGTACTCCGTAACAGTAGAATTATAATAATAAGTAATTATTATAAAAGATTATTTTTAGAACAACTTTAGAATTAATATAGAATTCTAATATATATTTCGGTAGTTAAACGGGCAAAGTAGCGATAGAGTGAATTCTTAATACTCTTCTGAGGCTCGAGCGCGAACCCCTTTTATATATTTCTCTGTACTTTATATTCTTAGCTATTATGAAGGGTTACAACAATATCCTTTTTGGGGCCAATGCATTATACCTTACACATTGTACCAAGAATTGCAAAAGTGCATTAGGATAGCTCGCCAATAAGCTTTGGCACACTACAAAATGGAATAACAGGAAGTTAGTTACACAGGTCGACCTGTACGTAATGAAATTTAAGCAAATATATACGATCGTTACTTCGATCAGTTTAATGCATAAAATACTTAGCTTAAAATTGCATTGTCGCAGTTGCACACTTGCGCAATTCAATAATTTACATATCAATGGCATTTAGAGACCCTAATAGGTTTACGCTACCGTCGGCGTTGCTTGTACGGCCTGTCAACGCTACGAGTACTACACGTCCGATTGTCACCGAGGTAAATTTATTGACTATAACACAAAATAGTATATCGTAGGTCTTCGATAGCTTTATATATGTGTATAAGTCAACTCTGTCTCTGTCCCGCACAGTAAACGTACGCACCTACGTACGTACTGTATAAACGAGAACACGTTTTCCCTTCAATAAAAGCCTTGCCGTGTAAGGTTTAAGGTTACTTTAAAGCTCTTCGGCTGTACACACTCTTTCTTCTGTTGTGTAAACTCGTACGCACCTTAGAGGCGAGTTGTCGAAGGATATGCCTTCAACAAATATTTATTTATGTCACAATTAATGATTGATTTGAGAATGTACGATATAGGATTACGTCTTAGTGCTGTATACATAAGCAGGTCATGTCTTATTTTTGTATTTTATTTTTGATAGATTTTCTGCTGTAAGTAACCCTTGTTAGTGTCTGCAAACTTTTTGCCAGACTTATGAGTTTAGTTTAAAAGTGATTTTTCTAAGTAATGTAAATAATGGTTTAGAATTATCTGTAACGAACAACAATAATAATAATAAGAACATTTACTGACAAATGTCATAATACAACTATTACAATAACATTAATATGAATTACATGATAAGAGACATTTTTGATAAAAAGTCCTTTGAGCTTGCAGAACCGAAATGCAACTGCTACAAAATGAACTTAAGATTTCATAAAAAAAATAAAAAAAGTTGTATACAATGCTACTTATAAGTAAAAGAAGAAAACATGAACATGAACATTGAAGAGAATTGAGGAAAAGCAAAAAAAGAGGATTCTGAAGATGCTACAACTCAGGGCAATAGTCGATGATGGTTTCGTAGGAATAACCGTCAGGGGTGTGTTCAAAGTGGCGTTAGGAGTTAGGCGTTAGGAGTTAGGCGTTAGGAGTTAGGCGTTAGGAGTTAGGCGTTAGGAGTTAGGCGTTAGGCATTAGTACGTACTTGTTGAGAATTTCCGCTATTCTATACGGGAAAGGACTTTCAAGTAATTGCTTTTTATGCTTGTATTGCAACGAACGTGGACAGAGTGCTGAATACGGATCCTGTCTTTGTTATAGGTAGAGATAAAGAGGCCCTCCTAACTTGCCTATATCTATAAAAAACAATGAGGTATGGAGTTATATGACTCTATATGAGTAAACCATTGTTTATTCATATTGAGTGCTGTCGAAAAGCGACTCAACACGTCTTTCACGAGCACCGTGGATCAACTCGATCCATGCATTTTCTATCTGTTATATTATATTATGTTTTTTCGCGTTAAACAGACAGAATATATCATATCATACTAACACATATAATACAGGTTTGGTATAGCCATATCGAAGTTGTGCCGATGAATAGATAGACCCAATGACGGCTTTTTTATATTGTGCATTATGCTCAAATCGGAGTGTTTAAGTTTTTGATCTGATAAGGTGCTGCAACTCTCTGGTGCTTCTTTATGGATAAAGCAAACAATTTATGAGTGTCTCGGACCGCTTTGGATGCATTTGTGTTAAGATGATGGTCATTCGTAAAGTTAAAGATGTCTTTAAGGTCTTGCACAAAAGCAAATTTTTTACTTGTGTTGCACAGGATGTATACCACTTCGGCTTGTATTATGGAAGCACATACACTAAGATCTTACTGTCCCGCCCCGTACAAATCTTTATTAGCGTTTACAGAAAAAAATTCTAAATCACAAAGATAGACAGCAACAAAGATCTTCTTGGGCTGCCGGTGTATTTATGCAAAATTGGCTAGCAAAAACGTTAAATTGTCTTCTGGTTGATCCAAAGAGTTTACTCTCAAGCAACGGCAGGAGTAGTGAACTCTGAAAATTTTCCGCGAATTTTAATTGAATTGACTGAATGGAGACTTAGCTTTGATATTTTAAAATTATCCTAATTTTTATACTCCCAATGAAGTTCAAAATAAAAAGTGAAATATCAAGTTATAGAACACAGGAGTCGTTTTTTAACTTCAAACTATCACACTGCACACTACATACCTGCTTAATTAATTATTGCTGATGATTTGTCGTAATTTAATAAGAAATGTTAAAACTACGAAGCAGGTATATTATCAATCACAGATGTGGAAAAAACAAACGAGCACACGAAAAAAAATTTTCCCCAATACCAAATTACAGGAACCTTTTATCAAAATAAATTATGTGGGTATGTGTAGAAATTGCTCGTAAAATATTGTGATGCATCTTCAAACAACCCTTTTGTTCTTACATAATTTCATAGCGTGCAAATTTTGCAACTTATGCTTAAGGGCCCGATATGTACTGAGTATTCTCTATGACAATTAGGCAGAGCACAAGCTACTCAAAATTGAAAGCAAAGGCCTAAAAATTAATGCTAAGCTACGTCTCCCAGCAAAGCAAAGCTTCTTTGAAGTACTAAAAGTAAATGAATCGATGTTTGAACCTACATGTGTGGGTAAACTTGGCACTAGGCACGTGTCTCAGGTTACATGGTATAAATGATTTACTAATAATACACCCGCAGTGTAAAATACCACGGACAGCTTAAGCTGCGGAATTTTC
Organism: Oryctes borbonicus; assembly: GCA_902654985.2. NCBI lineage: Eukaryota > Metazoa > Arthropoda > Insecta > Coleoptera > Scarabaeidae > Oryctes > Oryctes borbonicus. Next base: position 1,344,942 of record LR736859.1, on the reverse strand, counting down.
TTAAGGCGAGACAAGATAAGGCAATGTTGAGCTAATATCCACGTTCTATTATAACATGTTACCTTAATAACCGTAGCTTGAACTGCACTTTAATGGTTAGGCGGTGGATGGTAGTGTTGGTATTTTCATTTCTGTTTCTTGGCATCTACCTCTGTCAAAACTCCCACTCGTATTCTTCTCGGCGACTCGTGATATCCCGGTATAAAATGTACAAATCATTATATCATAAACAAAAATTTGAACATCTTTCTTTAAGTTATAGTTCTTCATAATAATTAAGGAGACAAACAAATTATTGTACTGCCGGAACACTTAGATTAAGTAACTATTCCACAAACTTATGGATTAAATCATTTTACAGTTCGTATGTTTTGCGAGTACTGAGCTTTTATTTATGCTTGGTATCTTTCAATACCCTCAACACATTTTGTTCGAAATGTCAATAAACATAGTAGAAATATTTATAGGTACAAAGTATTGAAGTAACCCTTCGTACAAAGGTATTAGATTTGTTTGTTAAATCTATTATTACATACCCTCCCCAACATGCTGCGGTTCTGTTATTAGAGGAATCTACATACCTTGGCTATGTTACTATGAAAGTTACGCGTATGGCGCGTAATTAATAATACAACAATTTCAGGGCTGGTTTCTACTTCGAACGGGATGATATAGTTAAGTGTTTACAATATTAACTAGGTGAAATAATCAAAACACGGCGCATAGTTGTCGTTATAAAATCTTAGAAATACCAAAACCATTTTTTGCACGAATTTTCGGATTACTGCGACGTAGTAGGAAATTTCCGTCTGGCATGTTTGTAGATGACTTTTTATTGATTCCTTGCTTCCAATTCGTACAACTCGGAGCTTGAGATATATGTAACACTAAATTATTCATAGAAAAGCTGACCATTTGTTAAATTTTTTGGTAGTAGGATTTGTTGCGTATTTAGCCCTTAGCTGATAGCGTGGTTTGTACACGGAAAGAACTTTGGACAGCACTTTAATATTTTTTAAATAAGATCAATTTATACTATACTTATACGAACCACAATACGTTTATTAATCCAACAAAATATGCAGTAGCCTTCACAAAAATTAGAGTTAGATCTAGGGCAAAGTGTTGCACATATTTTTCTGTAAAATTTTCCACAGAGACACTATCTGAAAAATAACATTACCACGATAATTACGAATTAGATAAAGAAAAAAAGAAATAAAAATCAAATCTATTCATGTTTAAAAAAAGATACTCTTTCTTCTGGTAATGTATAAAAAATAAAAAGCAACACAATGAAGTAGTTTCATTTCTTAATTTGCCTAATGGATAAAGCGTACAAGAAAACAAAATTAAATTACTATTGCAGATATGTATATTCTAGCTTTAATTATGTTCTGCATTAATTCTTTTGTTTACGAGGTAAAGAATGTATGATGATAGAACAAAGAAATTGTAAAATGTATACTTTAATTACTTATTTTAATACTCAGTCTTAACAACAACTGACATTCATAACATTGATACATTAACTAATTGAAACCATCCCTCATAATAGATTTGTGATAAATATTTAGCGACATGCCTTCATATTTTAAGATATTGCCAAATGCCAAATGCCAAATGCAAAACATATTCTATCTCAATTTGTTTCTCCTGGCGGGCACAAAAGAAGAGAACTGCTGAAAGTTTCGATGAGACACTCCCAAAAACCAACTTTCTTTTTTTGTATACTCAGAAGAGGCGACTAAATCGAACGGCGAAAACGGTAACCGCCTCGGGGATTGATTCTTGGGATGGGTTATCGGAGATGTTTCACAATTTGTAACTTTCTCCGGGTAAAACGCTATGACATAACACAGACGACTAAGAAGGACGGAAGAAGGGGAACGAAGGTGAGTTGAAGGAAATAATTTTATTTTCCAGTTGAAATACCGTTTTCCGAAAAGCGAAGCCTCACCCTTTTTAATCGGATGTAATTTAATCATTTGCAGGGAGAAAGTGGGCGAGATATAGAGATAATTACATTTAAATTAAATATTTCTAGCAATTTCCTTCGCCGCGAAATAATTAAAAGATGTTTAGTGGAGTGAGTTCGGAGAAAGTATAAAAGCTAAAATCAATTAACTCTTAAGACGCCAAAATATAGAGCGGTCTGTTGTTTTTGATTCCGGTAATTGATTTAGGAACATTCACTTTAGTAGGCCAACGCTGGCGTTGAAGAAGATAATTTCGCAACGAAAGGCCTCATCTCGATGTGAGAGTAATAATTATCGCAAGATTTTAACTAATCAGAGACCCAAGATACCTTTCAATGGTGCTTAAATTAAAATCTACTGAACAATCAAATAGTCGCGCTAAAATAAACTACCCGCTCTTTTAGGATTTTTATATTGGTTGATGTATAAAATTATAAGTAGGTTGTAAAGTTGAATTAACAATGAATGATCATCGATTTAAATGCCCAATTAAGGCAAGAACTGAAAATTTTCTTCAGGTTCCCAATCGTCCATATTTGAGGTGTAGGGCAACACAGCTTCTGTCATTTGCGTTAATATCTGCTTTGTTTCTAATTTTCTTGACCCTGGTTTAATTACTCAAATGTTAATTGAATTTTATTTTTTTAAGTTTTACAGATGAATAAGAAACAACCTATGTTTTCCTACATTTAATCCGTCAACCCATCTTTAGAGGTTCTGAAAATTCAGTGAGTTTCAATTTTGTATTTATTTATTTATTTATTTTCCAACATTTCTAGAATTATGAAATTGCAGGTATTGTCTGAATAGTAGGAAGCCAACATTTTCTGATGACACAATAGACTTCACGGGGTATCTAGTGAACCAGATACCTATCTTTTTATTTTCAATATAACACCCAGTATTTTTAGCTTGCCCCTTCTAGAAATAAACCTAGCCTACAAGGGTTTCATATATCTATTTCTAACATATTTCGAAATATCTATAATTTTGCGCCAATCACCGAAACGTGGATACATTTATATACAAAAAAATCCCAAATGAAAGTATTTTCTATCATATATTTTTACGAGTTTAAGTTGTATGATTACTACTACTTGAACATGCTGCTGGAAAAACCCCACCGGAAATCTAAATAAATATTATAAGACCAACACCAGATAGGAAGTATATATCTCTGTAGTTTCTGTGTAATGGGACATATGCCCCAACAATAAAAGTAAAAGAGTGCGAGTCCTGCAATTGAACATTGCATCCAAGCAATTCTTGGTACTAGGGCAGTTTGGTTACCATGACAACAATATGGAAACTACTACACAGTGATGCTTTTAAGGTATTTTTACTACCTACAGTTCTCTACTTGGAAATCAGGTAGTTGCTGGTGTTAAAATAGTTTGATTACCACGGCAAGAGTAAATGAAACCTGCTGGCATTGATAGCCTTAAGGTGTTGTTTTAAAATTTCGAAACCAAGTAAAGAACAATTAGGAAATAGGTGCAATTTATGTAGTAAGGGGAAGTGAAGGAAATTGTATATTTTAGATAGCAGGATGTTCAAGCTGCGCTATCCTGATTAACCACAATCGAAAGCATTTGTCAAATTAAAGCTAAGATTTCATGCTACCAGAACCATTCATTCTATTGATGTGGAAACAAAAAAAGGCAATTGTAATGCTAATACATCTTATTGGCGAAAAAGAACAAGCAAACAATATTTTAATAAAAGTTCATATAGACTAACAATAAGTAACATATATATTTGTTGTATATGCATATACATTATACAATAATTAAAGAGAATATTAGGTATTTAGGTAAAATATTAAAAAGCTTAACTGTATACATTCGCCTTTTGAAATTTAATGTTAAAAACAGATTCTCGGAAAGCACATTATTCTCCTTTATTAAATCACGTACTCGAATACTGTGGCACTGCAACACTGAAACACTTCTCTATTATCCTCTACTGCCTGAACTGACAGCTCAGTATTGCTGCTGAAGATGGTAGCTTAGTTAAAGAAACGTACGTTCAGTGTCAGTGAAGTGTTCGTGGTAGAGGGTAATAGTGGAGTGGAGATATTCATAAGTTGAATAACACATTCATAACATAACCTTAATTTCTGGGTAGCTAAATTTTGCAGTAAATAATACCCTATAGCTATTTACTTTTATATTGCGGTAATACCTACAAACCAGAAACACAATTTATATCATATACTACTGCGAGTGTAGTGAACGTATATCTTTTTGGAAATAAATACACCCATTACACAAACCTGGATGTCCATAGGTTTGTAAATTATGAAGGTATAAGTGCACCACATCATCAGCAGTAACAATGTATTATTTCATTAGCCTTATTTTAAATTAGCCACTTATCCACCTATACTTAGAAAAACCGACGAAAAACGTGAAAACGCTTTTGTCAATTTCCTTGCATAGAGCACAATGGAAGTTGCATCACGCAAGATGCTCCATTAAGTTGTGTTTGGGCATTGTTAGTATTTTTAGTATCACCTATGTGAAATGACTAAGTAATTTAAAAAAATCCAAATTTTTGGTAACTTTCCTCCAAGTATTACGGAAATTTTTAGCAGGAATTCTAGTAAATTTACCAAAATTTTTTAGTGTGTTTATGCCAGAGAAGTAATATCATTAAATTGCAATTCTGTCCAGCGTGAATTTATATTCTTTACAGAGGCATCTATCTAAAAAATTCTCGAAATTTGTGATATATGCCTAGTGTAGACGGCATACTGCGTTAAACATCTTTCAGGGTTCCTATCACTATGATATGGTCAATATTCGCTGCTTTTTACAGTTGATTTAGCTATAGAACATAAAGGTAATAAATATGTATTCACTGGAAACTCAAATACATAGAATATTGCCAAGAGACTGTTTCTACTTTTTACAATAAAGTGTTGAGAATAATAGCAATAAATAACAATTTATGACTAACGCTATATGTAATGACTTCAAACAACAACCCTTAGCTATATCAAAGAAGAACAAACTGATTTCAACAAAAACCACATACTGGGAATAACTGATCATTCCAGATGTATTTACGAACCTCTATTATGCATGCAATGATTATGTTATGCATAATTGCTCACACAAGAGAACATTCCCTGTAACACAGCGTTCCTTTGTACTGTTAAATTTAATTGAAACAAATGAGCGTGGTAATCTAATTGAGCAGTTTCATTTGCATATGGTTCCACGAGTTTGCTTACAACTTTACTACACATTCGCCAGATCGTATTGGTCTGAATATTTAGAACGATGGAGTTTGTAATTATGTGGTTGCTCTATTGTAGATGGTCGATTATGTTTTTGTGATTTAGTTCCTCCCAACGTGTGGACATTACTTTAATCAATTTTTAGTAACTTACTGGTCTTTTCCAACATCTTCTTATTTCAAGTTTTAAATGTTATCAAAAGCTTTGAATTAGTTTGTCCTCAATTCTGTAACATGTTTGAAAATGGAAAACATGAACCGACATACATTTTCACCACGTAATACAGGATCTTACTGGAGTCATTAGAATCCAAAATTGGATTCATAATATATTAGCGAATGCTTGACTGAGAAGGTTCTACTTTTAACCGCGGCTGGTATCAATTGACGACATTACAAAATTAGACTAAAGTACGGACGTCTTGTATAGACCACTTACTGATTTCATTTGTTTGTGCCGCCTACACTTTTTCGAGTGGAAACGTAAATTTCGGTAACTCAAAGTTGGGATGAAGTTGCAGTTAAGCAGGAGCCAAACCAAACATACATTATTGACCAACAGTTAATCAACAAACCAATAAGTGAATTTTGTAAACCTAAGAAGTATATGTAACAGGGAAAACGACTAATGGTGTAAGCTACCTATTGCAGTATAGCTGAACATTGCTTAAAACATCTTGTTCTTTATTTTGGAAGAACTTTTAGTTTGGCGAAAAGCCTTTGGCCAACACCTAATTAATACAATTAACACTGAGATACTATGTGAACTTATTCTGGAATTCCTGGAGTTTGTTCCTCGTTAAATAGTACCGTGTCGTCTTCCAACTTTATAGATTTCAATTGAAAACCTTTAGAATAAATATTTCACAAATTGATTATATGTAACTTATGAATTGGTCATCGTTCTATTCGTGGTAAAACCAAAATTTCTTAAAAGGAAATTGAAATATGGCTAATAGAGGAACTGCTGGAAATAACCAAGGACAGAATCAACTTCATCAATTTAACGGCTCTGTGCGTTCGAGTCCTGCCAGGAACAAATGATTGTTCTGATGTGTCAAATGGGATAACAAAGCATCGAAATGTTTTATACACACCATTTACACGCTAAAAGTCTCTTGAGACTATGAGAAGTGCAAGCCTTATACACTTCGTTGCGCCGTTACCACGCATGTAATAGTTCAATCTAGGATCTCAAAAGATGTACATCACTTGTATCAAGACAGCGAGTTTCTAGATACAATAACAGCTAGCACCATTGTCATCGTTTGCATTGATTTAGTCAAATTTCGACAACGAAAGTCATACCAATTTGAGAGTGAAATTCGATCCCAAATACGGTCTTGGTATTTTGAATTGCGTTGTTTGTTTGGTGCTTTTCTTCTCAATTATACAACAGCTTTTCTTGGTCGTCGAGCTGTTATACTAAAGTTTAAAAATCTTCAAGTTGCCTAACCTAAGACATAAAGATGTCTAACCTACGCTTTCAAAATGCAAAGAAAAATTGTTTATACATTCCTTTTAGATCGGATTTCAAATGATCAACGAAGGAGAGATTCAAGTACCATATGACGACAATACTCACATTAATAAATTCGATGATTAACATTCTATTCGTAACGCCAACAATTTCGGAAGAAAGCTTTGTAATTACCTTGCTAGTAGTATATAGTATACATATATAGTATGCCCGCAACGGCTGTAAAAGACTTCACTTCGACAGCCAAAATATTAGTGTTGCCAACTTCGAACAGTGGTGAAACTAGTGGCTATCCAATTTACAAGGATGTCCAACCCATTGGCCTATTGTTTACGTACATTATTCGAGTCAAAATTCCTATCAAAGTTCATGAAATATTAATAAAGTAGGTGTTAAGTGTTGTAGATATGTAGAAATTTTAATTAATCTGTAGAAACTCCCAATGATAATTGCAAGCGGTTGCCAACCAAACACGTATGATGCTCGCCATCCACAAACGAGGTAATTTAATTCAATTTCATTAACATGTCAACTTGTAACATTTGAATACATTGCATCAAACGATCCAGCGAAACACAGTGGCTTACTCGACACGCTTATTAATTCTTTTGAATTCCATACATCAAAACTGTTAAGCGATGGTTTCGATTACAAATGGCCTATCGAATTATTAATAAACTTTAACAAATGTTGCGCAGCGAACGCGCGACACGTATTCCAACCGTTTTCGTTGAAGATAAAAATGCAAACCGCAATTTGTTATTGCTGGTCGGTCGGCATGGAAATTGAATTTTGTTATAAATGTTAATTTACCGATTCGACCGTCGCACAGCAGAGACCGATTCGACCTGTAATTTTATAATAACTGGTTGTCGCTGAATGATTAATAATTCCCAGCAGATAAGCCCGGCTACAGCGTAAATACGTTACAGTTCTCCGACCATGCGGCTGTACGTTAACTTGAAACACGTTTATAGTCTGCGTCAATACGTCAAGTTCGGGTTGCTCACACTCTGCAAAAGTTTTCGCATTAATTTCTCCAATTACGGTGGTACATGGGAAATAAAAATAGTACTTGAGAAAGGGAGCCGTAACATCTTAAGATAATGCATTTGAAAGGAATTGCACATGTTCAATTTTACTTTGGTTTGAAACACACAAAACAGACAACTATAATTAAGAAAAATTCTTTTTGCTGAAACGACGTTGTACCAAACAGAAATAGGGAATGGTCGAAATCATATTAAACGGTCTGTGATTTAACACAAATAAGTAATAAGTATATATTAATTTCCTTAATTACTATTTAACTCAAAAAATTATGAACGGTCGCTACGATGTGAGGTCTTTATATTTGTATAACTTAAGTAGCAAATTAAAAGCGCCATTAGGTGTAATGAAATAATTTTGAAAATTAGGTCCTCATTCAGACATACTTCCAATTAGTTCTTACAACAACTAGTAGGAAAATTATCCGTATGCTATAGTTGAATGTTGCGCTACGAGACGTCCATACACATCACCATTTATTTAGAGGTGAGAAAGATTGTAATAATAACATTAATAATAGCAAAAACCAGAAGGGAAATACTCGATCGAACTTTTTGAGAAGGAGTTAGCAAGTAAAAATCGGGGCATGCGGCAGGACGGTTTAATTAAAAATTCAGTTATATTTAATTCGATATTTCGTCCGTTATTCCGAACTTCTTCAAGAGTTAAAGTGAGAGTTAAGCCGTTAAGAACATCTTCAAATAATGGAATGTACACTTCACCAGCTAAAAAGCAAATATATTTTCTCGTGAAAAAGTAAGATTCAAACCACTTTAAATAAACACCATTGCTCCCATACTTTTCGAGTTTATAAAGCAAAAGGCCACATAAAATGTTTTGCTATTTTAATAAGTAAACGTGTGAATAATAATGGAGAACCTAGTGGCGCGTAAATAGTAGTCAGATGGCGGCTATTAATTATGTCAGACTCTCTATGTTAAAGTTTCTCAGTAGTTTACTGAAGTTGCCATTTCTACATCCTCCGTTGACCTCTATACGCCCCATTTCAAGCAATTGTTTTTATTTACACACAACCAGCGTTTATATTTGTTACATTACATCCTTATGCATTTCAAAGCAAACGCTGTTGTGCGATCATTCCTTAGGATGGCTTAACCAAATTTATTGCTTCCATTTCGTTAAGTAAAGTAAACCGTATAAAGCTTATCGGAAAATTTTACAGCAAAGATGAATATGTCGCCTCTTCTGCAGTTACCAAAATAGAAGCTCTACATAAACTTCTGGCAATAAAACTTTACTAACAGAAAATAAATATTTCCGTCGCAGCTAGAGCACTAAACTTTATTTCAAAATACGGGTAGATCGCCAAATGAATGCCTGCAACAAAAGGGTTACGTAAGTTGCCGTAAAGTTTCTTTATTAAGTTTTCTTGAAAGTCGTCTTTTCCAACACCTAATCCCTTCGTCCTCTTTGAAATTAATATTACATAGAATTATGGAATGAAAGTAGAATTGGCGAGCGATTAAGGTTTTCATTTTGTTGGCGCGAAAGTTTTCAGTACTGTTTGTCGTGGGTTAGTATAATTGAAATAGGATTGGTGAGCAAATTAATCTAAATTCCTGTTGAGTTTACATCATACCCATAACTAAATTCACCCTTTAATTGGCATACATAAGTAATCAAATTGATTTAGAGTAGATCTTGTAGCTTTCTCTAAATTTGGTCATTCCTCTATTAGCAAGTGCTAAAACTAAAGTATAGTTAATGCTACACAATTACATGCGACTAGCTACTTTTACCCCACATGTAGGACGGCGGCAAAGGAAAATTTGCTAAAATATGTTGAAACAAAAGGGTAAATATAAAGATTTAAACATATATCGGGCTATGGACACCTATGCTTTCCTCCCTGTATGTTCTTAACGCCCTTCAAGTAAATATTAAAGCTTTTATTAATACTAACACCGAATAGTCATTCTATGCTTTAGATTAAGGACGAAGGTTTACTAATTGTGTCACTGGGATATTCTTTGAAAAATGCGACTATTAAGGTATGCTTTGCATTGTTCGTGTATGTTTTTTTACGTTGTTTAGTATTTCTCTGAGAGCTATCATAGCGAACGCTGTCAGTGAACTTGCAAAAATGGAAAAATATTGGTCATCGTTATGTGATGCAGTATTCTTAGTTGAAAGGTTTCAGTCCAGTCCAAAGCCGCACTAGACTCACTCTGTGGGTGCCGCGATTGCTCATGATGGAACAAAAACTACATCGTGAGGGGGTGTTTGCGGTGTTCCACAGCAATAAAGAGTTTTTGAGTGGGTTCATAAACACCGGTTCATCGCTTTACACCCGAGGCGAAAGTACAGTCAAAACAATGGACTGAAAAGGGAGAATGGGCTCCAAAGAGGACGAAGACACTTTGCTGGCAAGGTCATAGCATCAGTTTTTGTGGGATGTGTGTGCGATACTTTTCATTAATTATCTTCAAAAAGGAAAAGCAATAAAGAATTATTGCAGCCTTTGAGTAAAGAGAAAACGGCAGCATTTGGCGAAAAGTAAAGTGTTGTTTCATAGAAACAGTGCACCACTGCACGCACCTCCTAGTGCGGTGGCCGAAATCAATGAGGTAAAGTTTGATTTGCTTCCTCATACACCCTATTTGCTAGATTTAGCGGCTTAGATTATTTCCTTTTTCCAAATTTGAAAAAATGGTTCGGTGATGAATAATTCGAAGCTATCAAAGCTATTGAATATTGCTGAAAAAAGTGTATCGGGTTAAAAGGAGACTATGTGGAGAAATAGAAATAGAAATTTGTTTGTTTTCTTTCTTACACTCGTATATAATACGATTTTCTTGTGCACATCGATTTAGTCGTGGCAGATGAACCTTATATGTGCAATAAAAAATGGGACTCTTTATGCAGAAGAAAGGGGTTGCTCTTCCATCTGCCACGAGTGAACCGATGTACTGTACTGTAATAATTACTGCAAACGCATCTAGTATATAGAATCAGACTCCTTCGTTATTTTGTGTATTTGCTATACCACCTTGTTGTTCCGAGTTGCTGGCTTCTATAGAAGCAACAAAGACGAAAACCGAATATCGTGCGATGTACAAAAGCACATAGCCGAAGTAATAATCATTACTCCTACAACACATGCATATCTGCGTTCTGCTTTTCTTCTCCACAATAACTCTTTGTACAATGTTTGATCGGGGTGATTCTTTGCCTAACACCCATCTGATTTTGGGATTCTCGATATAAGCGTTTGCCAAAAGTTGCTACAGTATTTTAAGTTTTTTAATACGTGCGTTGGTTCTGATAAATTTGTACATATTAAATGAATTTAAATGTTTTTGTGTTAAATACGTACACAGTAATATTTTAAATGGATGCAAATACGATATACATGAGCTTACAAAATAAAATAATGTAGTGATGATTTTGCAAAGTAAAGTAGATGAAGTAATCAATTTATTAGCATAAATAATAGTGTTAAAAGGTCTTAAACATGTTTTTTTTTTAGTAACACAGCTTTATCTACCTTTTCAAATTGCCAAATCAGTCATGTCACAGGTCTTTCTCTATCCATATCCATACTCTCCGTTAGTCTAATAACTTTTTCTAGTTATAGGAGCTGCCGTACTGTTAATTTTAAAGCATGTAATAAATTTAAGGGAAATTGGTTATTTTGCTCATAATTGCTCAGAATTTCAAAGAATAATTAATATAACGTATGAACTGACACTAATCTGATGCCGTATATAGATCCTTGGCAGTTCCCCCAGTGGAAACATATCCAGTGAAAACACATTCTTGCGAAATACATGTAAACAAAGATAAAGCGACGACGGTTTAACTAATATTTTCTTCCTACCCATGACATTAATGTGACGTTTTGTATCTCGAAACCACAGCGAAAATGCGCATTAACGGTAGCCCCTTGCGAGCTTTTCAAATAGATACTGTCGAGGAATATTTCCGTCACGAGATGGCTCCGCGCACGTTACTTCTCCCCAAAAACTTATTCACGAGAAGGTCCGATATTTCGGCTTTCGTTCTTCGTTCTGCGTTCCCGCTTTATTCATTATAGATGTGCGTACTACGAAGTGAATGACGGGAATTAATTTAGCCTTGGGTCGACATTGCGTATAAATTAATCATAATCCAATTTAAAGATTTTGCGTACACAAGGCCGCATTAATTTGGATACACGGCCGCGGTACGAACTAATTCGCATGAGCCATGCTCAAACGAACGAACGAAACATAAAACAAACTTCCTTTTCGACGAACTCGTTGTTATATAATCAAATTTTCGCTAAGATGTTCGTGATGAGAAAACCGGAATCATGTGCCCTGAGAAAAATAACAAAACAGTGCGTACGCTGGATGAAATCTGATTGAGGAATTGAGGTCATACTCGGTATTCTCTTCTGTCTACGTGTCTAATAAAGATATTTGCTCTTATAACCTAGAATATTGTAACATCATAACTTTGTTATGTACAAAAGGATTACTGTTATGTATTTGGTAGAAGCTTTTCATCATCGTCTTCATATTTATTGGATGAGGGACCTATTTTGATTCAGTAATTTTGTAATTTTTTTTTTGTCCAAACAAGTGCAGACGAAGAAATTATTGCAATTAAAGGGATTACATACATGCTTGGTTGCAATTATAGGTTTTCGCATAAAAAGCCATTAAAGAATTATATACATACAATGGCACCTTGGATTCAGTTTTGAAACAAAACTGTAGAATACCATTACGTGTGAAAAGAACATACAATACGGCTTCATATCATATGTACCATGTAGACAAGAATTCTAAACTATCTTGCAATAGGGAAATATAAAATTGAAAAGTACGATGGCCTATTTAATGGTTATGGACTCGATCACCTGGTATCTACGATTCTTGACTGAACCATTCTGGAAAAATTATTATACAGGGTATGGCGCTTAATTTGCCAATGCCAATGGAGCAAAAAAAAAAGCAATCCTGCAGTATTTAAAAATTTGCATAATATGGTTCTGACCGTCTAACACGTAAATTACAAAAAAGCAATTGAAATAAAAATTAACCGGTAATGCTTCCGTCTAGTTCCTCTGCAACGATGGCTACCAACTTCAAAACAGCTTACGGTTTCGGGTTACCGTTGTATAAATGAGGTCCCAATAATGAACATACTCTCGATTTAAGTTGCATAATTGCTGCTATTCTACTTGTAAAACCTATTGGCGCAATAAAGTTTGTGGAAGAACTAAGGCATGTAAGGAAGTCCGACGAAGTTTATGAAATAAACAACTTCTAGATGTGTGAGTAATTTACAATTTAGGAAGACTAACATTTACCTCATGTATGCTAATGGGTTTTAACTTCTATCGAAACGGCCTTCATAGTGGTTGGGTCATCCACATCTTGAAATACGAGGAAAAATGTGTTATACTTTAGAAGACTGGCTGTTGTTCACCTCACAGTATTTTTAAGGTTAATCGCAACATTAGAGACCAAAACAGATGCTTTAACGATAAAATAGAATTATATTCTTAAAGGCAATTTGAAGAAATGAGAATTTGTAAGTACACGAATACTATACTGAACTTACTATCTTTAGCACATAATTAGTTGTAGAATTTGAATCAATGGGATCACATACTACTTCCAAAAAATAAACCGCTAATCTATGAATAGTAATAGCAAGGGCTATATAGGTACTCGTGAAAACGGTTTAAAACTTTTTTTAGTTCACTTTCGATTTTTGAAAATCAAGTTGGCCTTGACAGTTGAGCAAAAACTATTTTCGTTTCGGATAAAATACCTTCTTTGTTCATAGTAGGCTAAAATGCTACTAAGAAAAGTTCTGAATGATCGGCCTCCTAAATAAAACTCATTATTTGTCAATTTCGTTTCAAGTAAAGTGCCTTCTCTGCTCACAATACGCCAAAGTTTTGCTAAGAAAAGTTGTTCAGGATGACTATTACCATATGCGAAATTGCAATCTACATACTTTGATACAAGCTGTTTTGAATTTCCTTGATTGTATTTGGTATACCGTGTTTCGTATTTTTTCTTTTAGTATTTCTCTACAGTTGGCCACTACCGAGGCTATTCAACAAAAAAAGTTATATGGTGAGGTCTTGAAGGCCACGCAGTTGTACCATGTCTATTTACCCACTTTTCCCGAAACATCAAATATGTCCATTCAACTACACGTGTTGTCGAATGTGAAGGGCATTCGTCTTGTTAGAAATAAATTGCTTGCCTTTCTGTTAGTGGCACGCTATGTAACTACTCTTCCCTGAATCTCTCAAGTAACTGCAAGTAACCATTCTTATTTAATCGTACCTCCATAAAAAAAGATGCAATAATGCCAGAATGATACGAAACGACACATCACATTTACGTCTTCTACAATGAATCCGAAAGTTTGGATTTTCTGTAGACTAGTAGCGACAATTGTGAGAGAAAATAACGCCATTTGATGTGAAAGTTACTTACTACGTCCAAAAATACAGTGTTTTTATAAAACTGTCGTTCTTCAATACACTTCTCCCCGGTGATAAGACAAAATAACCATCTTCGGCCCACATCATGGCGTATATAAGTTTTGGTTTGAATGGCTTGATCTTGTTGGAACTACAAATTCCTTGCAATAGCAATTTACTAACGGTGAGATTATGTGAACGTGCCCTCAATGACAGTCTGGGATGTTTTTCCTCAGAATCCATAACAACAATAGTTGCCTCATCACTTTCGTCTTATTTTCTTCTTTCAACACGTTAAGAGCGCTGCGAGTTGCACATGGTAGTCATACGTGAAAGATTGGTTTTGACAAATAACACTAAACAACAAATAACTCTAAACTGTCACGTTAACATAATCTAGCTGTAATTAAAACGACTATCTACAGTAAATTCAATGACATGGTTACACTCAAAAAACTATTCTACAGTGGACAACGATCGTGAAAGCCTAGATTTAAGTATGGTAATTGCTCCCTAAAGAGTGTTTTGAGTTGTGCCGTTGTCAAAACATTTCTTTTAGCTATAATTTAATTCAGAATGTAACTAAAACTAAACGGCTCCTCGTTAAGATGAACTTACAATCTACGATACAAATAACGGAAATACTTAATAGTGTCCTCTGTATGACAACCGTAAATAAAAGTAGTGCTTCTCCTAGCCTTAGTCCGATCGTGACCACATGTGGAATTAAAACAAGATTTGCAGTGGGTGAAGTATGCCAGGTAAGGATAGCCTCTGAAGAAATCCAACTAACAAACGATATATGGTCTGTAAAGCATAAATTAAATCCTAATAAATGTACGTAACTGGAATACTTATCCTGAGTGAAAATGGTCGGGTAATTAAGAACAAAGTAGTAGTTAGTTTGAGAAACGGCGTTAGGAAAACGAGGCACGCCAACCGACTTGTTTACTGCTTGGGATCCTACCGCCCCCGAAAGCCATTTAAATGTGCGAATTTGACCTCCCTTCCATAGGAACTAAACTGTATCCTTTACTAGTTCACGTATATAAGTGAAGTTGTTAGATGGGGACCTACGATACCTTTCCCATCTTGCTGAAAGTTATGGTGTTAGCGGTGAGCTTTTAACTTTACGTTTTTATTTATTCGACGCATCAGTCATTACGTTCTATCTCCCTCCTCCTCCCCCACGTAGATATTTTTCAAAGCTTTTATAGAAACGATTGTCAGGCGTTGTTAGCGGTGTTATATAAAAGTTAGGTGGTGAACGCAATTTAGAGATATACAGTAGCTGGAAAATTTGTAAAACCATCTTTTGTTTCAAGTGGAAATTATACTTGGATGGCAAACAATTTCAAATCATCTCATTAATTTCTATCAAAAAAGAGTCAAAGAAAACGACGAAGAAGAAGGCTCGACAACGGGAGGCGTAGAAGCCCGTAAAGTAATAATTGTGGGACATTAAGTAAGAAAAATGAGAACGGGAAATGCAGATGCTTCCTAATGTTTATGAACACCAGACGTAATAAAAGTGACTGGTCCTGCGAAAGGTCGAAGATTGTTGTTTTTTGAGCTTCTTCTTTTTATTCTAGTAATGCTTAAAAAAGAAGGGAAGGAGTCCTTTTTACGAGCGCAAACATCTAATATAATTTACTAGCCCAATTGTTATTAACGAGAAAAAACAGTTATAATAAAATAAGCTTGAGTAAATCCAATTTTCTATAATTCATATAGAAATCTTATAAAATCGATATAATAGAACATTAATGCGTCAACTTCCTTAATTCCTGCCTTACTTTCGTGTTGCCGCTCTAATTGCGCGACTTTAAATGAAAACGATCCTTCAAAGCGAGTTCTGTGATATACTGAAGGAATCTAACATTAATGCTGTGCACATCACTTCTAAGTCTCTATCTGAGGAAAGGATATGGCGGAGTGTTTATAGTTAAAATTGTGTAAAAAGGGTAGAACCTTGCGAAGCAACACTATATCGCAATAGTTAAATTGCTACAAAACACTAGCAGAAAGACTCTATGGGAGTAGGGATATTTTAAATTGGTGTACGCCTTTCGAATGCATATACCAGCATGACCCGTAAACCTGAACTTTTGATAGACTTTGAAAAAAGTTATTGACTTTAATTGCAATATTTTTCGCAGCAAACACTCGTATTTCCTACCGAAAAGTGTCACTGATGTCTGCATGCAGATTATATTGGTTACAGTAATCGGTAGTTCGGTAATTGGTCGAGACCCAAGCTGATGTGACCAATAGTAGAAGACAATCAATTTCTTGAGTAAATGAAAAATACATTTGGGGAGTGCCACTACGATGAAGTATTCGAGATATTATTTTGAGGAATAACTTTTTGTTGGTGTTGCGAAAGATAATTGGAAAGGTTACTATTATAATCTTTATTGAAGTCACGATATCGTAGAATTAACGGTAGACATTTGTAATTGTCTGGTGTCAAATGCACGATGGAAATCGAACATTGCAAGATATGTAATCAACGTCACTGCTGAAAGAGCGATGGCATTTACGGAAAGCTTAACAAACACCCGTCACAAACAACGGGATAGTCTATGTTTTCTCTTGTTAGTTGTTTTCTATGCGTGAAAGATGTTTTGCTATACAATTACATTAGTACTTTCTGCTTAAAATCGAGAGTTTCAATTGATGAAGTCAGCCTTCTTTCTACGTCTTTTTTTTTCATATAAACTTATTTGAAACGTTGAAAACTTCTTAAGAAAAGATTTAAATTTTTATAGTCACATGCATCCATTTTTTAATTAAATATCCATAAAACATGCCGTGCCTTTCCATATCTCTTGTAGATGATAAATTCTTCCTGGCACATTTGAAGTAATTTGGTAATGTAGTTTGGCATATGCAGCAATTTATCCCTCTTTACCCGAATAACGGTGACTTCAAAATAATAAACATCATTCAAGCTATAGAAATCCTTTTCTGATTTTCTTATGTACTTTTACCGTAGTTATAAAGTTTTGCACGC
The DNA here is from genome assembly GCA_902654985.2 of Oryctes borbonicus. Classification (NCBI taxonomy): domain Eukaryota; kingdom Metazoa; phylum Arthropoda; class Insecta; order Coleoptera; family Scarabaeidae; genus Oryctes; species Oryctes borbonicus. Next base: position 1,327,720 of record LR736859.1, on the reverse strand, counting down.
CCTTAACAATACTGCACGCTAAGTTCGCAAGCTAATTGTTCTAACTACAGTCACTCTGCTTCATATAAATTGTGCAATATCAATTTAGTTGGAAGTATGTACTAAAATCGAATAATTAACCGTTCTAATTTCGTATTAAAGATCGCTATAAATGCATACCCCTATTACATTTACGTATACATAGATGTAACGTTAAAAATATAAATTTACAGCAAACATATCCGTGCTTAGTATTATGCAAATTGCATTAGCGTTAGCTAAAAGCAGCGTAAGTACAGACATTGCAAATCTAGAATTCTATTAAATAATAAAATATTGCATCCACGCATACGAAGAAAACTCCATTTATATTGTTTAGGTTACAGAAGGTCTCCTGTTACGGTGAGCTCGTTTTAAGCATATTACGTTTGTGGTTAGTTTGTGGTTTTCCTCGTTCAGCTCGTACATTGTACCAGTGAGCATTAATTGTTTACAGGTACAACTGCCGTTTATACTGCAACGTTAAACAGTCCCTACGGTGAAGTAAGGGAGGAAACATGCCCATGTCAGGAATATTTTACGCATTACAAAACGCTGTTCTCTTTCCGCGTTTCTCTTTTTTTTGTTAATTTATTTAACGGTTTCGAACGGTGAAAAACCATGGCAGAAACAGTGATTTCTTCCTCTTTTGTATAGAGTGATAAAGTAACTGCTACTGTACATGTACAGTGTACCCTTCCAAGTTTCAAAACAGTAAATTAATCAAGCAAGAAACTGAAAGAAGTGAAAAACTATGCTTAACAAATGAAAACGGACAAAAATACCGCAATCATTGGCAAGAACCAAGGAAGGACTAATTTAACACAGGATAGTCATCAAGGGTGTAGCTTATTTTATTTTGCTTCCATGAAGTTAACTTTTCGCGCTATATAATATTTTATTTTTTAGTCATATGAAACCACTGAAAATCTGAAAGCCAAATTTATTGCTTAACTTTCTAGCTGAACATTTTTTGGTTAGTGTTTTGACGTTGATTTATTACTACAACTTTTTTTGTTAATTAAATATTACTAAGTATTTCATTACATTTAGCAAGTTTTACCATGATAAGTAAGCTATCATTGTTTAGTACTCTAGTAACAGGGACGACATCGTTCGGCATTCCTGTACGTGGGTAGCTAAGATTAGCCCCAGATTTAAATGCATATTAACAAGTGTATAAAAAGACCTTATATATAAACTCAAAAACCATACCAATGCCAGTAAAATACAGATACAAAACCCCTCCTTTCTCCCCACAAATTTATTTGTAAATGTACTCTAAGACCAGCATCAGCTAGAATTTACAACAAACATTACATCAATGTAATACAGAAAAACAAAGCTTATAATGCTTGCTAATCCTCCATACACGAAATCATATAGCTAAAAGTTAAATATTAGAGTAGAATTTAAATGTATAAAAATTGAATAATGATAAAAAGAAAAATGTGAAATCTTTCACAAGACTAACTCAATTTTACGCAACGGTTTCTCTTGAAAGCTAGATATCGCAAAGATTGTAGTCGACCACGGACTTGCATTAACACTAGCGACTTAGAAGTAGAAACACTCTGTACACTGCCTTAGAAAGGAGCATATTGAAATTGCAACGTATATGTACAATGGCACAAAAGCACGAAAGTGAACTGTCCATACATATACGTATGTCATGTATGCAACTGCATGTATGCATTCCAAGCGGGGCAGCATAAGGGAGGTTAATATAAATGAAAGGTTGCTTATCAGGCATTTCTGATCGGTTATTTAATAAATAATAAGTTTTATGTTTTTCGAACGAAAGAAAATAAGCGTATTTAACGTTTCGTTAATATACATATTATCTTCCCAAAAAAAAACGAAACTTATTGGGAAAATGTTGTTAAAGAGTATGTTGAAATATCGAAGAATTGATGAACTTTCTTTATTATTTTAATTTGAATAAAATTTAATTTGTTTCAATACATTAAAGAGAATTTAAAAACTACTGAAATGGGACGCGACTAACACTTAAAAGTATTGCTATGTTTATTGTATTTTTTAACGATTTTTTTTAGTAACTTAAATTTTTTTATTTCAATGTTAAACTAAATTCATAATGTAAAAATATAAATAAAAATTCAATATACTCTTTAACAACTTCTTCTTTCGCTTTTTAAAGAAGATAAATATAATACATATTATCGAAAGGATAAACAGGCCTGATTTGTTCATTCTGTGGGTTGGGTGTATCTGCTGTGTTGCGTATATTCACTACATAACAACCTTCTTCTATTTCTTCAAATTTTTATGTAAAATTGATCTATCTTTAAAAGATACTATAATTACATAGATGACGATTAAAGTTAAAAAAAGAGAAAGAAGTAACGGCACATATAAAAATTATTGACGAAAAACTCCGCATTACGTATCGTAAGTTTATAATTTCGTGTTATTTCGATTGCATAAACCATCGGGGGATTACCGGGCTTAGCATTTAATTTGAAAAAGATGATTACATATAATTGCAAGACATATTCTATATCTCGATATACGAACTTTCCTAATTATACTTACTTCATTATGCAATGTTACAAACGTTTTTCCCTAGTTGGAAGCTTGATATTTTAGTTTCAGAATATTTGTCACTCTTGGTGCTTCTCCTTAACCAGCAATAAGTGTGCATGCTGTACTGTTTGATGAATATTTAGATTTTATGTTACCCTATGGCTTCCAGATTTTCAATTTAAATTCCAAATTTAAACGTTATTTTCCAAATTTTATTTAAATTACTTGCAATTTCTATTAACTTTTCACCAAGGCCCAACTTTACCCTTCAAATGTCTTCAATTTTAGCCTTTGTATCTTTGCTTTTATCAACTCGGTTTTCACATATTTACCTTCAAATTCTATTCATTGTTTAGCTTTTGACATTGAGCAATTTTACATTCCAAACCTATTTGTTTTGTGCTTACCAATACATCTCTTCCTCTATCGTTTGTTACGCGCCTTGTTTGGCGTTCGCATGTACTATTTACATGCCCTTTACATACTGTTTATTTATTTATGCATTCTTTAAATATTTTACTTTGTGGACAACGGTGCAATATAATCCCCAGTGGATTTATTACAAATCAATTGGGGTAATGTAAAGAATATATGTTAAAAAAGAAAAAGAGTGCCAATCCTAGAGCTATATTTGCGAAATTATTTGTAGATTAATCCAACTTTCATCACAGTTATCAAGCTAATTATTAACTATGGTGTTAAAACATCCCCGGAATTAGTCTAAATTAATAAGAGGGATTTGCAGTAGGAATTGCTTAATACTTCTTATAAAACGTTCAATTTCAGTCCATAGCTGCCTTCCCAGTTCTTTACGAAGGACATTAATAATATATTAACTTGTCAATTCGAGAAATTACATAGTTAGTATTAACTGCAGGTCTATAATTAATACTAATTTATCGACACAAGAAGCGAACGATGGGAAAGTTTTAATAGTGATAAATTGAAGATGGCCGCCTTACGGCTTCTTCATGTGTAATTTATTTTCTCCGAAAATGCACTCGGCCTGTCTCTCATGAAAGACTTATAAATTCTCATCAGCACCGTTTACTTTCTTGTTTCAAGAAATCGATTAATTCAAAGTCTCTGTTGAACGTCTACGGAAAAACCTTTAATGAAGACGTATTCGTCGGATCGTGCAATTAATAATGTTTATACATTAACAGTGAATAGTTCGCTAACGTCTCTCCGTTTCCCTCCAGTTGATCTTACCTACTACGCGCGCAGTTAACGGGTAACCGGTTTAACTTCGGCAAATGCGCGGCGACTAAAGGTCAGTTTCATGATTTAAAGCCTTTTTACTCATGGATGTGGTACTGGAGTTTGAGGATGGATACAGTATAAGAGAGAGATAGATGAACCGATCGCTCTTCGGGCATTGATAGATGGTACTGTATCTAACCAGACAGACGTGTAGCTGATGTATGGGCAAGTAACTGAAGCCCTTATTTACGAGCACTGGCCGATTTTCTCTAATATACTCTCTGATATCCATGGTGGCGGGTTATGAATGATTCTCGTGGGGTGTATGGCGGATGGTGGCCTGCCCCGCTTTGCTTCTGCGATAGGTTCTCTGATCATGTTTCAGCTGTCAGTCGCGCGGGCGTCTGTATATATGTACATATATACGTGCACTATATATAGCCGAAAATGCATAGAACTGTTAAGGCGGCAAAGGGAAGGGCAAACAGGGGGGAAGGAAGTGAGCAGCCGGTTGAACCGAATCTCGCTTTGGTTCGATCGGTAATTACCGAAACAGATGTTTCGCTTTGAATATCTAATTGGAACAATCATGTGTTAACATGTTCGGAAATTTTGACGGCCGCCGGCTTCTTGTAACGACCACTCGCTTCGCCAGTCATCGGATCAAGTTGTTCCCAACTGCTCCAGTTATTTCACGCCGCCGTGGCCTTTGGTTAATTAGGGAATCGAATCGGAAAGAGACTTCCCGATAACTGAGACGTACAAAGTTGCCAATACTCATTGTAGATCGAATGTCTATTTGTAGATTGTACATTTCGAACTTTTTCTGCTGTACCCTTTTGATATTTTTCTTCTTACGTGCCTCTTGATTAGTGTTTTTGGCTCTGGCTTTGTCCAGCTTCTTGTTATATTAAAGTAAGGGAAAGTGATGACAGCCGTTACTATACTTGACAGTTGGTTGAAGCAAAACACCATGTAAATGAATATAGAACAAACTTACTATCAACTCAGGAAGTATTGAATCTACATCACTAAACAAGACGCAATGTTATGGGAACTGCATTGAAGCAAAAGGAAATAAAGCCACATCACCCTTTAGATTCGATTTAAATTTTCCATCGGCAAGAAACAGACAACATTTCTAATTGTAATGACAATTGAATTGTTTCAAGTTTGAGACACTACAATGGTGGGCGAAGGGTGTTTTTTAAGTAGCTACCCTGATTTTGGCGGATTAAATGGCGTTTACAGTCAATAATGGCCTTCTATAAAGCCAAGAAATATTTTTATTGTAATTCAGGGCATCGATAATCAATGTTGGATAGCACAATAAGGATCTTGATTGCCGCCTCTCGATGTAATTCGTGGTAACGTAGTTGTCGCGGAGTGTTGCTCACTTTCCAAGGAGCGTCTGCTACTAATGTGGCGCTTCTTTGAAGGAACTTTTCACCAACAATACTCCGACATTTTTTTTACAATACAAAAGTTTACATAATTATTTAGTCTGTTGTCTTCTTTCGCATGCTTTCCTAGAATATTTTGTTAGCATTAGTTTAAGCTTTACTAAGCTATACTGCTAAGGAGAAAGCAGACGACAGTTATATTATATAACCGTCAATATCAGGTACATTGTAAGATTACGGAGGTAATCTTCTGCTTTATAACGTAGTGCAGTTTCAAATGCCTTCTCGCCTGATTTTATCTAAGCTATGCCTGATTCAGATGCACGCTTCAGAATTATGCAGTATATAGTGCCTCGTCATACAAATGTAGAGTAAAGCGCTTCCTTGGAACGAACTTCAAGAAACTGCCGCTCTGCACTTTCGTACGTGATAAAGACGTAACCCTACTGTGGAATTCGCGTTACTACGCCCGTCCCGGAAATCCTTCATATAGGCGACAATAGCAACCCGCTTTATCTCAGCACGAACGATTTCGTTTGGCTTGGTGATTTAATCTCCTCTCGTCCATTGTATCGCGCATTGAACGTGGCAGTCTTTATGATTGATTTTTTCCAGCTACACATCCACCTGTCGTCACGTCATTCGAATAATTTTAACGTCAAACAAACAATTTCATTCCCGGGCCGTCGTCGTAGTCTATTGTGGAATGTCCTCGATTCCATATAGAGCGGAACAAAAGGAGGCGAAGAAGCAGCTGTGAGCGGCGGACGAAATATTCGGAAATCCTTCTAAATCATCTCCGCTCTATACTTTAATAAAACCGTGACTTTATGCACCTTTCCGCGCTTATTCGTCTCGTTCAATTCGGTCTACGACCCTGTACGGACGTGACACGGCTGGCATAAAAAGCTATTCTGCATCAGAAGCGCTATTGGCACGTAGATAGTACGTCGGAGCATCGAGAAACTGGCGCGACGGCTCTATAGGTGACACATTTCCAAAGTTTTCGGAAAAGAAAAAGGGAAAATATCGAAAAAGATGAAGGAACAAATATATTCATAGAAATCTTTCGTTTTTTCCGGTATTACCATGACCTTAGATTAAAGCCGACACTGTAAAGATACCGAGGGACATGCAAAATAAAAGAGGCGAAGGCAGAACGGCGAAGCATCCCTGAACTACTGGAAGGTATTTCCCTTCTTGTCATGTATAGAAAAGAGATTCCCGTATATTTTAAGGTTAAAGTAGAGCGAGAGGGAAAAAGAATAGACAAGAATATACCTTCAGGACCACACTGCCTGAATGAAATCCGAATTGAGCATGATATTGGTGCTGACTTCAAAAACCCTCGGCATAAACCGGGTGGCGTGTATTCGACATTAGGTCAAATGGACGATTGACCTTTTCTCTCTGTGACATAAAAAGAATGAAGCCTTCATTACGCATTTTTCGCTTAGATGAAAAATTGCTTTCTTTGAAAAATACCTTTCGCTAAATGGTATTTATCTATAGTTTGAGAACCCCTTTAAAGTTTAGACAGCCAGGTACCGACTACGTAGTATTTCCATAAAATATAAATATATAAATTTGTTTTATTTATTATATGCCGACTTTTGTTCTTAATTTATTGTTAAATAAAGAAAGAAAAGAACATTCATTGTCAAATTATATTTACCCTGTATAGTATCATGAGTGTACCTGCCGTAATCGGCTGTGGTGTTTAACAGACTGAATATATTTTTTTCCGTCTTTCTTGTTCCGTTGTGCCATTCCGTGACTTGTACTGTACGTTGTGTTTCGTTTCCTAAGCTCTTAACTATTTTATGACAAAAGCTATTTCGAAATAAATATTAGGTATGATATGACTATTTTGGACTACATGAGCAAACTACGGATACTTGTTGCTGATTACTGCTACAAATTACGTCTCACTATGTCCAATCAACTTTTTGCAGTATTACTTGTAACTTTAGTTATTCTCTTGATTCGACCTCCGTAAAAAAAGTAAAAACAATAAGCAAGAATTCGGGATTATTTATTTTGGAACTTTCCTAACAGGCAAGGCTCAACGGTAGTTATCATAAATAGTGGTTGGACCAGAACTTAATCGAGAATTGCTCTATTCACCGTGTCTACATCTTTTATATCACATTATTTCAGAAGTACGTTCTAAAAAATTCGAAAATAAATCTAAAATGAAAGTAGATAAATAAATGTGGAAAAAGCTAAATAATGAAAAAAAGAGATATTAAACATAATGCAATGTTCAACTGCCTACGCATTGCAATGGAAGTAGTTAAGTGCGGAATCCTTTCAGGCAATGAAGTAACAACGCTGAAAGGTATAATGAGATGAAATTTAGGGAATCCGAACATTTAACGACAATAGCGACGACAGTGATGTCTTAGCTTACTTCATTACCGTATGATATATCTTATATACTTAGAAATACGAAAGCCATTTTTTGGGTTATTACGTATGCAAGTAAGAATATATCAGGACACTCCGAACATATATCACAGAAGTATACAGGCAGTAGCCAACGAACGTGTTTCTGCCCGTCTAGCGTCATCAGCGTTGCTCCGGGCGCTTTCTGCACCTATTCACATCGCCCTCCACCTCTCAGTTTATGCTACTAACCTCGAAAAATAGTACTAAAGTATTTTCTGGAGCCAACTACTGCCAAAAGATATAATCCGTTTAGATAGCTGCGACAGAAACCACATTTCGAGCAGTTCTTGGACTGCTTAACGCAAGAGGGAGAGTTGGCAGAAACTTGTTCGGGAGCTAGTGCTTTTTCTTTCACACTTTTTGCCGGGAGTGATTCCATTGATACCATGAGCGACATTAGCATTACTTACTTCAAACATAACTGCTTTTTAAATGCTGCTAAGATGGCGTAAATTCAAGAAAAGGGTATAAGGTGAATTTGCACTATAAACAATGGAAATGTACTATACCACATGTTGGGTATATCATCAGCTTCGTGAGTACGTAGGGTGTAGAGTAATTTTAAAGGGAATATTGGTGGAAGGTAACTAATGAAGGAAAATATACTACTTATTTCATTATATTTACCCATACTGAAATTTTCAAGATTTACAGGACATAGAAATAAAATTACCAATGTAAGTTAAGAAATTGCTTACTTGGTAGTTATAGCTCTTTTGAAGTTTATTTTTTCCAAGTGTATGAGATTTGTTCACATTACTCTTGCCGTGACTGATTCCATAAATACCATGAGATGTGTTGGCATTATTTTGATCGTAGAAATACAGATACCGCAAAGTAAAGACTACGAGAAGTTACAGCTCCGTCAGGTAACAAGGAGAAACTCTCCTAGATAAGTCGCAGAGGATGTGCGAATCTAGGTTAGTAAACATAGTGTGGCAGAGTTCGGAGTGATTTCCAACAAGAAACCGTTATAAATCAGGTTACGAAATAGTCGGTACCAAAGAGGAACTGTTAAAATAAATTTTTAGTGATTTCGATAATGCAATATTTACGATAGATATGATGACGAACTATAATCTTCCCCAATATCTATTTCGAAAGTCATGAAGGACATTCTTCCCAGCTCTTGTAAATGCTCATTAATTTGCCCCAAGTTATCCAAGAAATGCACTATTACATTTTATTGCTCTTCCTTGGGACACTCCGTGTAAGAAAATCCATGCCGTAGAGCCACAAGCATTCCACTTTTTAACAACACATAAGTATCGGCACTCTCCGCACCACACAAGTTTAATTTATTATATAGTAATATAATAATTAGTCCGGGACTATATAATAAATTAAACTTGTGTGGTGCGGAGGGTGCCGATACTTATGTGTTGTTTACCATACTACGCCACAGTCCTTGCTATCATTATTGATTCCACTTTTCCTTTGTCGTAGGCGTTGTACTTTAGGAAAACCTATTTTGAAAGTCACTGAGAGGTCTACATTTCTTTTCAAGAAAGGAAAGGTGATATCTAACAGAGTTCGAAAAAGACAGAATTTGTAATTGAAATTCTTTCGTGTAAATTATGATCAAATGCCGAATGAAAAGGAGATATGAATCTATGGTAAAAAGGACCGCAACCGAACCGTTTCAATCGTTTATGTGTATTTTAGATCCATAAAAATAGTGTACCACGATTAAAAGCAACGAAATAAGGATGTTGGATGTGGATTTCGGTTTTAAAGCACTGTTCTTGAAATACACATTAAGAAGCATAAATTCGGCATCTCTACGAACTCTAAATCGTATCACCGCAATAATTTACATAAGTTAATAACATCATGCATTGCATACTATTTAAATGTGGAAGCAAATGAATGCTCAATTATTTGTACATGTTTTGCTTTGTAATATCAAGTAACAGTGCTTTAGTTAAATTAAATATTGCATGAAGTGCTATGCACTTCCTATATAGTTCATGGCTTTCCTAGAGATGAAACAAATTCGTCTCCTGGTACTTTGTGCTCTAGTTATGATGTTATTTTTAAGATTATTACACCTTACGAGTTTTATGGTCGAGTAGTCCAGTAAAGCTTTAGACGCAAACTAGTACTGGTAAAGTTTAATTAACAAAATAGAAAACTAGCTGTGTAACATATAAGATACCGTATCAGATGCTGCAACTTCGCAACAATTTCCAAGTTTCTCGCTTTAACGAGTGCGCATTTGTATATACATAGTACATTTTTTAAACGGCTGCTTAAATGTTTAATTAAAAGACTGTAATGAATGCGAATATTAGAACGTAAACTACACTACATGTACAAAGTTAATAGAGGACGACATATTCAAAGATATACGCTTACTATTTCGAGCTTTAACATTGGACCTGCGAAGATGATTTTGCTGAAACCTTAAGGTTTATTGGGATTGAAGTGGTAAAAACAAAAGACCATTGCCTGGGTATATTAATATAATCTATTGATAGATTCACATAACACAGAAAATTTTCATAACAACAACCACAATGATATTTCTGAGCTTCTAATGCGAATTTTTGATAGGTGAACCACTATTTAATTTCACTTTTGGAAGACAGAACACGTTTACGAAGAGCGCATTGAGCGAGAAGTCGATGTACGAAGGTGTGTTTGTGTGATTGAGCGGAAAGTGAAACAACGAACAATGGCCAAACCGGTTAATATAGACGAAATGGACATCAAATAGTGGCAATATATCACAAGAAATACGGCAATGAAGACCAGTTTTATCAGCCAAAGAAAAACGGGAGAAGTCTGAAGAAAAGAAGAAGTGAAGAAAAAACTCCGGGATTAGTATAAAAAAAAAATGTGTACGAACTACTACAGAATGGAGCAGCTACGAGGTATACCGAAGACATGGTACTAGGTAGGGAAAAAAGCGAGGAAGAAAGGCAACAGGAATAGGTGAAGAATGAAGAAACCCAGAATAACAGGACCGAGGCACATCAAAAAATTGAGAAGCCCAAGAATAAAATACCACCGATAATAATTAATGATACAAAGAAGTGGACAAGTATAACCAAGCTAATGGCAATGAAGAATATAGAGAAAATAAAATGCAAAACGGTATCTAACAGCATTCAAGTAGAACCAACAACGAATGAAGACTACAGGAAGATGAGCAAGATGCTCAAAAAAGAGCAAATTGAGTACTACACTTTTCAGATGAAAAGTAAAAACACGTTAAAAGGGTGTTTAGAGGAGTTCCTCTTGACATCACCGAGAATGACACAAAGGAAGATCTTCAACAAAAGGAATATCCAGTAGAAAAGGTAGCCAGAACGAAAGGCATAAAAGGTGTTGAAATCCCGTTAATACTCATTGAAATGAGCTGAGAATGTAAATCAATTCTCTGCAAAAAGCCTAATACGACACCTCCCAAATGCGCGAATTACAGAGGCGAACACCTATCGTCATACATTAAATGTCCTTAAAATCCTAACAATGCAACAAACAAAAGATCCACGCACCGCCACCCACAGAAAATGCATGGACGAAGAGGGGATTGAGCCAACGAAGAAACCATGACAAGACCAAAGAAACAGCAGAAAGCGATGAGCCGGCGATAATCTTAGGTTGCATGATCATTAACTTTAACAGCGCCAATGCCACCGAAGAACAGAAGTTGGAATTTCTGAAATAAACAGAAGACCTTTCTAAACTACACAAAAGAAAATGAGTAACAAAGAACCAATAAAAATCATCCAATGGAACTCTCGAGGAGTAACAAGTAAAAAAAGAAGAACGAATAGTATCCATTATAGCGAACCGATTTGATGTAGCATTATTATGTGAATCTTTCTTAAAACAAAGTCATAATTTCAATATGTCAAACTTTTATACATACTGCACAGACTAACCGCCAAAAAACCGAAGCAAAAGAAAACGTAAAACTAATAAGAAGACCAAGCAAATCAAACGAACAATAGAAAACATCGGAGGCAACTCGGACCTTACAAAAACCAAACGGCCTAGCAACATGTTTACGTAATTGTTTTTCAGCAATGCACATAACAAACGAATTCTTTGGAAAGTTATTAAAATTACTGCTTACTACTTTTTTGTTTCTTTGAGGAGGGTCGACAGATTTGCAACATTCGTCAGAGCCTGTAAGTAACGTTAGACTACATATATATTAAATGTTATTGTTGATAGTGTATAAACACTGATATATAACTTAAAAGTTTTAAGTTGTTTTCTTACATGTGGTTACAGCCCAGCGAGGTATATAAGCTAGAGAGTTTATCGCAACCTTAAGAGCCTTTAATATGTAAATTCTGTTCCTTAGTGGTAAAGACTGAAGTACAGTTACTCATTGCAAATCAGTTATGAAATGAAAGTAAACACAGACCTCTAAGAAGAATACGAAGCTTCGTTCAAGGAAAAATACAGTCCTTGTATAAATAATATGAAATACTCATGACCTATATATTTTGAGAATACGGGTTCTCTACTACATCTGCAACAATATTATGAAAATATATACAATTATCATCGAAAATCGTTGTTTATGATCACCCAATGCGATGCAACAAATCGGGACAGCAGCACCGTAAACCTAATAAAGAAGACGCTTGCACGTAAGCAATCTATGGTCTTGTTTTTGTATGAAGGCCAATATCTGACGACGGTCTGAATATAAAATGAGTCGATAACTTTCAAACAGACAATATATGGAAAGCATGAGAAACCTGTAAAACTAACAATAACCGTACGATTAGATAAAAAGGCTCCGTAATCGGATATTAATTCTTCCCCGTGACGATTCTCTATCTTCGAAATTTATTTTGCATAGATTGAATGCGATTTAGTGAAAGTTGGAAATCTGGCGAAGAATTTGATATCGGATGCATGGGCAAATGTATGAACACGCTTAATCAATACACTACGGAATACCCTTTCGCTTCGCAGGATCTCTATACGGCGTCTTCATATATTTTAAATTGCGAAACCGTTTTGCACGCATTGATGGTATATACGTATAGATCAGTCAGTTTCCCATCTACATACAATCAGTTTTAGGATCCCATCTTCTCGAAATTTCTTATTCGATCGCCCAATATTGTGCGTATGATGAGAAAAATCGGTTCGCTGACTAAAATGAACTGTTATACGAAAAATTGACATTGATATAAGTTACACTTACTACGTTGATATAACAGCAATTACTGCTACCGTAAGCGAAAATGATTGATACCAGATTTGGCCCTGTTATAAGGTATGTGGTCCACTCACAGAAATCTTAGGTATATATTCTATATAGGTGAGTTTGTTTCCGACATTCAGTATAGCTATCTTGAAAAGTATCAGAATAGAAATACAATCAAATAGGAAAGAATTTGGAGCTTAAACAAGTGACGATTTTGTTTTTTTTGGAGAAAATGCACAACTAATTAGATATCTCGAAATAACTGTTGTTTATTATTTGTTCGATGTTTATAACTCTGTTATTATTCTATACTCTGTTATTAAAGGAGGACGTTGTAAGTAATTATGTGCTTAATAAGACATCTAAATGGACGTTTTACTGAAGCTATGAGGTTTGACAAAGTTTTGTGTTTTTAGTGGAAACCAAAGCCATTCATTAAAAAATGCGCTTTTTCAACGAATACAACGACGTGACATATTTATTTTTACAAATTTCCTCTTCTTAATTTCGGAACTGTTCGCATAGTAGGGTATGAAAACAATTATTGACAGGTGCAAATAATCCAAGCTTCTGATTAATGTTAATTCTTAAATAAATAAATCATGTTCATTGACTTCGTTTTATTAAAGCAACAATGTTGACTAATGATGGAATTGGCAAATACCAAAACAAAATGCGTCTTCCTGTACTATGTTTCTTTAAGCTTCTGTATGCAGATCGTCTAGTATTTATTACTAGAACGCAACCAGTCGATTGCTTAGCAGTTGCGTCACTGCGCTGGCTTAACCGAAATAAACGTGAGCTTTATTTAGAACAAAAAACAATACGAGGATTTAAGAAAACACAAACATAATACAGTAAACGACTTACCGAATATGCTTAGATGGCTGAAAAGAAATCTGGAAATGCGGCCTTCAACACCTGCATCATAGTGTACGTTTCTACAGTGGTCGTGGTCTCTTTGAGACCTGTCCGTTGCGGTGTATATATCTACTTACACGTAGAAAAAGATTGGTCTACCTCTAATGATGTAATATTCGCGTACTTAAAGTGGTCTTTGAATTTGTAATAACGGATCTTTCGCAACACTATTGTTAAAAAGATGGCGTACTCTAGAAAAATCGACATTTTTACGTAATAATTTGTCTCTGATTATTTTCGTTATCTAAAATATGTAGCACTGTTTGTATGCGGTCAATAATTTCACACGAATCCCGTAAGGACAACGAAGTTTTTGCAATTTTTTTATTGCGTCGACTACGGGAACGTAGTTGTCGTTAATAGTTTTTAAATCTGCCGCAACTTGAGGATTTTGGAATTGCATTTAACATAGCTTAATTGCAGCTGCTTCTTTAGCGTCCGGTTGTAAAATCACTAAATTGACCTTTTCAAAATGTTTAAAATAATAGAATGCTAAGCACACAGAAGGCCGGGAAGTGCCTCTTGCAGTTAAACACCACTGGAAGGCAAGCGAGATTGTTACGCTCTATTTATTATTGTTATTGCAGTATGAATTTGATAAATTTTATCTTCAAACTTAGGCAAACCGTGAAATATTCAAAACTTTATTCAAATTCTTCTTTTCCTCTTTTTTGAGTTACACCGGTCGCGTTGTTTAAAAGATCCATTCCTTTTCTTATTTGCATCTCAGATCGTTTTTTTTATTTAATTTGAACTTTTTCGGAAAAATATCATAATTTTTGTTGTACCTATTTTTTTTTAATTTCAAATTAACATTAATATTATACAGGGGACGGTATACTTGTTTTAATAGGCAGACACAGAATAATTCAGATGATTCACAGAATTCTATTGCAAAAAAGACAAAGAATATTACGTTATTACTAGAGCTAGACTTTTTAAATAAATTAAGTTGAACTATATGATGTTAAATACAGATTGTTTAAGAACTGGAAAAACTCAGGACAAGCAGGACTTTCAAATGAAATGACTGATGCTGCAAAATATTTTCAAGCTTTGGAGAAGCAAAATGATATCACTTCATGAACCAGGCAAACATATTATTTCAGTTCAAAACGCCAAACCAAACACAAGGGCGTTACATACTTAATTCTTTAATAATGCACACGCTTCACTTGTGAAAACTAAACTTGTATGGTGGGTATTCAAGCGGTAAATATAATATAAAAATATAAAATCTTGAAATGGAATATGCCTTACTTAATACTGCCTTTTCTACGAGAAAGTGAAATATAGTCGACAAAAAAATTATTTCGGTAACGACATATTGGGCTATAATAGATCATACGGTTAATTATACGGTTCCTAATTCATATCTTTCAAACATTTTTTCATACTTTTGCTACTAGCATTATACGTTTATCCCAATTATGTAATTAGACGGGGAAACTAGTCTCGTTCTCTTTCTTTAAGCAAGTTACCATTGCGTACCATAAAAAAGAACAAAAATATTCATTTCGCAGAGACCAAAAAATTCAAATTTATTACAAATTTCGCCAGCCGGCTCTACCGCAAATAGCTTCGCTTTGTCGGCCATTCTTGCTTGAAAAGACTTATTAACCCATTCCGAGAAGTGTAAATTTAAATAATTGCCCCCGGTCATTTTAGCTTTGAATTCATCTTGAAGGAGCGAAGCTTTTTAATTACCATAAATTGTTCGATAATTAACCCTTTCCATTTTTAAGCTGCCGTTTAAGGATAGAAGGTAAAGAATGCTAGAAACCAGCATTTCGAAACGTTTTGTTTGATTTCGGTCTCCTAAAATACTTAATTTAGAATTGTTGGCCTTTCAATATGTTTGTGAAACGTTGACATATATTTGGAATCAACCATTTGCATATAACATTCTTACATTATGCTGTTTGTTCCAAATTTAGTTTACCTAGAGTGTGTTAGCTTATAAGGTATAAAGAAAGCAACCTTGTTGACTTTCTGCGCTTCGTAAAATAAGGTAATATATTATGTGATTTACGATAACCAAAATTCATTGGTAATGCGATTCTTGTAAAGGCGATAAAATAGTATTTATGACTCCTGGAGAAATTTTCCTCCTGCATACATAGGAAGATAAACAGAGATCTGAATAATATAGGATACGTTGGGATAGAAGAGTAAATCTCGAATAAATATTTGTGTCGAGAAATGAAGTTGGTTCGCGAAAATATTCAAGGAAGGGGTTTGCAAGCAAAAAACGGGTGGAGTAGCTGCGAAGAAGTAGAAACTTCGTGATTTTCACTACTGACGTGTATAACATTTTAGAAAAGTAAAATTATATATTCGTTATCTCTTCAATATTGGTTTCCACTGATGGATTTCCAGTGAATTCATTTTTGGAGTTTTCTTGGTATCTTTATGGTGAAATATTGGACGATTACTCCAAACACGTGATTTAGATAGATTTAGTCAAATAGCATCTACTTATGTAGTATTTTATGTTTCGGTACATAGCAGCAGATTATGTCGGAAGGGGTATTTCTACGTAGCCAACCAGCCGGATCCCTGATTATAACCAACGAAAAATTACGCAATTTCTTACAACTAATAATGATAGCAAGGACTGTTGCGTAGTATGGTAAACAACACATAAGTATCGGCACCCTCCGCACCACACAAGTTTAATTTATTATATAGTAATATAATAATTAGTCCGGGACGGCCGTTTCGAGGACACGAATGGTCCTCATCATCAACCGGTGACCGAATTCTTACCCCCGAATTCTTACAACTGTTCAACATTTATTGCTTTTCTCTTTGAGTTCTTTATATTTTATCACTCTTTTTCTTTTTTCTGCGTAAAATTTTTAATTTATCCTAAAACATTAAGAGGAGCTGAATCTTAAAAATTGCGAAGAAACGAATAATTATATATATAGAGGAGACATAGTTATATAAATCTACATAGAAAGCACCTAAAAATATATACACAGACAACTGAGGTATATGCATATTTCGTATTATATACAAAAGGAAAACCCCATTTTTTTTTTTTTTTTTTTATATTGTAATGAACAGTTTTAATAATGTTTTTATACGTATGTACTCTGTTTCATTTGAGAGGAACTGTCCAGCAAATAAGCGTGTATTTTGTAAATTTAAGCAAAAGTCATTGGTCCTCCTTCGCAAGAAAGATATACCGATAAACGATTAGCGGCACTGTTCTTCACACGAGGAGAACCTAACATATACAGTTTATCATAGGAAGGGATGTAAATCCTAACGCTTCTTCTTTAAAACAATAAATTTCTTGCGTAGACACATATGTGTAGGTTAGTTAGTTTGGGCAATTATTTTTTCACTCTGCAAAACATTTGTAGTGGAAGTTTTAAGTCAAACATCCCAAGTATTGGCGAAAATCAAGATATCGGTACACTTTGCATCACTCAAAACATTTAAATGATGAGGCAACCTCTATTCATACTAATACAAGTACTGTTATTATGTCATAGTTAACCCTCTAAGACAGTGTTGCTCAATTTGTCCATGCTCAATAGAATATTATTATACATATAAGAGACATTTTTATTACATAGACTTAGGATAATGATGCACTGAAAGGCTTCAACTTTCCCGTAAAAATCTTACTACAATGGTAATTTAAATCGCCGTGGAAAACAATATTAAATGCCTAAAACAGACATCTATTTTATTTTATAAAACACACATAAGTTATAAAATTTTAAACTGCAATAAAACAAAAATCAACGATAAAACAGTAACAGAGAATAAACATTGCAGTAAAAAATATATATTTCTTGAAACATTTATAGTTTACGTTTCATTGAAGGCAGGTCGTACATTGTCTTGTATATCTTCTTTGATTGCTGTTGGATATGCATACGGTTTAATGCTTCCCCCACTACGTTTTGCAAAGTACACAAATACCCTTCGTTCATTGTTGCCATTTATGTTTTAATATAATGCTACGAATAGTTCTCGGCGTAATTCTAAAAGCAATTTCTACGAAGTATCAAAGGATCATTACTTCTGTATCGTCGTCAACACAGGGTTTTCAATTTGTGATATATTTTTAGAAGTAATCTACGAGGGATGTTTCTAAAGTTCTGGGAATTTTGTTAGTTTTGTCAACCTTTTTCAATATTATAATGTAGTTTTTTTACATAATCCCGATTTAGCTGAATACATTTATCCTAACGATAAACTAATTTGTTTAAGCCGTCCTCAAAGAACTTTTTCGGTGTCTCCACAGTCCACCTATTTATTTACGTCTGTTAAACACTCAAATCGACCACCCCGTAAAGGTTTTTTCAAAACTGGGAACAGATGGGAATCACTGGATGCGAGATCTGGTGAGAAAGGTGGATACGGAAACAATTCCCATCGTAAATCGTTCAAAACATCTTTTGTCTTTTGTGCGATATGGGGTCTTGCATTATCCCGCTGCAGTAACGGACGCTCATGCAACCTTCCAGGCCGTTTTCTGATAAGTGCCTGCCGCATTGGTCCTGATAATAAATTCATATAATATTCTGCGTTAATTAGTATATCGAGTATCACCTGCGTTCACAAAATTTTGATTTCTTATTCTACTTATTCCTTGAAATACTTTTGCCTTAAGGTCAAAACGCCGCCTCGTATCCTGTATATCAATAAGAATGTTTCAAATTTCGCCATATTTAAGATTTCGTTCGTAGGGGCGGCGGGGGTGGCAACGTTGATTGTTGTGGTAGCGGAACATTTTCGCTTTTGGTTATCGTCCGATGTGCCCTAATAGATTTTGCGTTGCGATCCGAGAATTCATACATGCTAAAGGCTACGTCAGTTGGCCCGGATCAAAGGATACAGCGCACTCGAACTCCTCGGACTTTTCTAGCTTACACGGAGTGTGTATACGTATATCGATACGACGAGAAGAACGAAATTATGTATCCAGCCCGGCCAACAGCTCGAGAGAATCCTCCAAGGCGAGAGGGAATATTTCGTGGAGCATATGTATTCCGGTCGCTTTGAATCTCTATTAAAGGAAAATAAGTTTTTCGTGTATCTCTTGAGTGTTTTGGAAATTTTCGACGATACCGCTTTACCAACTTTATTTCTCTGCTCTTCTTTTTTGGGCAAAGTTTTTTTGCCGTTCGCGCGAATATTAAACAAAAACTCTGCAAATTAAATTTTTGTATTTCGGAAGAAATGTATTTGAAACAAAGGCTCTTTATACTGCGAAATATTTGATTATTCTATTGATGTTCGATGCAAATTGTATCATAATATGGATACAAATGACAATAGATAGATATAGAATTTACAGGGTTTTGTTTGCTTTGCTGTAATTTTCTATTCAATTGATAGAATCCGTGTCAATCCGAGTAACCAGGATTATTACAGAATGAACATACTTGCCGTTAGGAGTATTTGAAGAATGTAAGTATAAATATTCTCATCTCGCCGGTTATTTTGGACTGTAAAAGTTTTTAAAAAATTCCAGTGCGCCATAATCGAAAAGGAACTGAACGAATTAGCTACCTTAACTCAACCCTCAACAGATACCGTGTTCGTTTACTCGCTTAGGTTTTTCAGATGAAAACTCCTTCCAGTAGCGGTAGATGGCGGTCGCCTGAGCAAACAACCCCATGCAAGATAAGCAATGGGCCATGAAAGAAAATTAACATAATTAAAAAGATATGAAAGCCGAATTTCCCTACAATATACTCGAAATGAAGGAACGCTGAGATGATGAAGGTGGTATTTTACGTTGGTAGCGTTAACAAATTTTGAACGTTTCATCCAAGTATTAACCCTAGGTTGGCTGGGTGATAATTCTCGCAACGGTATTTTTATCCTGGAAGACGACGGACTTACATTAGAGAAGAGAGTTCTTTAAATGTCCCTCTGTCTCTCGCACAAAGGGCATTTGAAATATAAATATCAAGTAATGAAGATATTTACATTTTAGTAAATATAAGAAGGCGATAGTTGGAAATTACAACCATCAATCTTAAAGTGCTCAAACTTACTGATTTAGTAGGTATAAGCATTTTCTTGACAAGGTGAAAGCGAATTGAAACTTTGTTGTATTTACATGTACCAAGTCGAAGTTTGGAAGGAAGCGTTGAATTCTAGTATATGTTTACTGGCGATAATTCAGCTAAATAACAATAACCAAGATGCTTAGCTTGAAGTGGTTTCATAAAACATGGCAGCTTAGAAGCATAAATAATGCAACCTAGCAGCGTGCAATATACTGCTCGTAAATCTCTAAAGGCAGGTAAGTTTATCGACGCTACAAAGTCGGGAATGTAAAAATAATGAATAGATAAGAGTTAGCATCCAAAGTTAACGACTCTAGTTTATACGGACGTAGGGAATTCATTAATTGAATCCCTATCGCATACTCTATATATATCTTTATTTATACTTTCGTAAACCGCAACCTGGAAATTGAAACTGTGCAATGAACGTGTTAGTAAACTCGAAAAATGTTTTCCTCTGTTTTCTTTTAGGCGCGTGCCTTTCGAACGGTATAAGAATGACATTCTTTTTCTTCTTTTCTTAGTAGAACCTGACTCTTGTAATGTCATAAATTTTTGCGAAGGGATGTATGTGCAGTATACGTAAAGACAGCTGGCATCCACAAATTTCTAACACATAGATGCGGTTCCTTTTTGTATGTACTGTGAGCGACCCCACAGTGTCTATAAACCGTTCTATTAAAGTTCGTCGTAATCAGAAAGGCATTCAATATCTAGATTGAGCGAGTAAAGTGGTTTTGTCATCGTCTCCCTCTCGCCCTAAAGAGTGAAATCCAATTGATTATTTTTAAAACTAGCGCGATATTGCGCATTAATTTCGTCTACATTCAAATCTTCTTTTATAATGCATATATATAGTTACAAATCCTAACTGTCCTTTTAATGGCTTCGAGATCTGCAGTCACAAATAGCTGTACGTAGATTACATAGCGAATGTGGGTTTAAACATTTTGCCTTGATTGAAATCTGCAATCGTTGGCGAACAACTTCTGACAATCCTTTTATTCCTATTCCTATCTTAGTTACTGCCATCGTCTTGGTGGCAAACTGTCTGCCTTGGGTAAATATCTGAAGTGTCTTGAGTTAAGTAATGTTCATCGTCAACCTTCCGTTTTGAAAGTGTTTTTACAATTTAAGAAGCCTGCATAGTTCGCGAGAACAAAGCTAAAATAATGGGATCGATTCACTGTTGCAATAATATGCAACAAGCTTCGCATACGAGCTAGTACCCAAAAGATCTCGAAATGTGGCGGTAAATAACATTGAAGAATATTAGGATTTCGTTCATCTCCATAACCTTTAAAATAGTTCTCTTGGGATTGCAAAAATCGATCCGACCGCCTTGGCCACGAAAGGAATGCATTTGTTTTGTTACGCAAATACATTGACTCATTCAAAGCAATATACTTTAACTCAAAGAAATGGTAGTGTTCAATAAAGTCAAATATTACTGAAACACAAAAAGGTATTCCAACTGTAGTTATGAAATTTTTTGGGATAAAGTCATAGCTATGGTTGAAATTCTCCTCTACTTATAACCAACTTCAGTGAAAGTGATCTACCTATATTTATTTGTATATTAATTTACTTAAAACAAAGAGGATAAGCTTGGGAGTAAGTATGGAGACAAATCCCTTTGTCAGTTGTAATCTTTAGAAACTTATTTCAATAATGGCGTATCTTACCATTGTTATTTAGTATCGCGTTTCAGCGCTCTAATTTTAGGTTATACAACTTCAAATTTCCATTCTAATGGCAAGGCAACCATTACACTTAATGCTTCCTAAAAAATGTACACTTAAGCTATGGAATCATTATTTTATACGCCCATTTTTTATTCCAGAAAGTACTGTAATTGTACATCAACGAAACCAATTTGTAATATAAGCACTGGTTACACATCGGTTGTATGGAGTTGCTCAGATACTTATTGCTAACGAAATCCACAGATTTATTTCCATCATTTTGCCGATACTAAGCGGTACAACAACAAAAATAACAACTGAAAAGCGATTCAACAACAATGTTGCCAAGTTTAATCCGGCCGCCTTACACAGAAATCGAATTAATACTTATTTGCAAACACTCTATGAAACGTTTATATTGGAAAACTTTTCCGTCTCGACAAATAATGAACTCTAGTTTAAAGTTTCGCTCCTTCTTTGATTAACAGAGCGCGCCGTAGCGACTATTCTTCCCTACACCCAATACATAAGTTTCTCCTCGAAAATCGTCTCGCTCGCGTTTCGGGTCGATCCGCTTTCCACTACTACTTTGAAGAAATTCTTACAATGGATCCCGTTGCCTGCTGAGGTTATAGAAGGTCCGTAGGAATGGCGAGGGGTGCAAAAAAGGTACGGAGGAAGGAAAGTCGAGGAGAGAGCAAGGCCGTTCCGTTATTGTTGGCTGCTCTTGGCTCGGGCTATGTCTGAAATAATTAAGAGTTTCTGGTAAGGCTTAGGTTGTTTTCGTATTGTTCCAAAACTTGTTTAATGATTCCCGGTTTTACTCGGGGCCTAATCGAGGAAATGGCATACAGTAGTTTGTCCGATAAAGTATTAGCTAATGCAGTTCGTCGAATAGCGGGTTTTCCTTCCTTCCACGCTATTTAACTTTTATTATTGAGTCTGTTTCGAGATTATCGAAAACGGTCGCTTTGGAAGTTTTCTGTTTCAGGAGATAAAGTTTCTTGGAAGACCGCTTTTAACTTTTCAATTTAAAACTTTATTTTATAGCAAATATGGGATCAATCATAACAAGTGTAAGAGACATCACAAAAAGTATATACATACATTCATACATAGTATAAGATTGTTTGTAATCGATTTTGCACATAAGCAGGACAAAAACTGTTGCATCAAACCTTTTATATTAATTTCGTTTTAATTTTACAGGTTAACAGTCTATGGTTGTGTATTCCACCAGTTGCCCTCCTCATTACAGTGTTCTCATAGAAATTAACCTCTATGACGCTGTCCTTAATTTGAGCTTGCCGTGCATGCCCAATGTGGGAAAGAGCTTCTCATCATTTGTTTGCAGGTTCTGTGTCTATCTGCATGGTTCCAACAAAGCTGATGATACTTCGCGATGCATTCCTTAATTGTATCATACCATGCATTTCTCGTTGAATCTAGATCCGGTTCGGTTCTTGTAAAATTCATTTTAGAATTTTCTCTCGAACCTATGTCAAAGTGACCTTGTTGCGTTTATATATATAAGATACTAATACCAGTAAGGCTGTCTGACTGATATAGAGGATGCATCGTCTCAACCCAAGGTTATCGGCGCAGACTCTCACAAGCGCAGGTTTGTACGAGGGTAGTTTAAAAAGTTTCACTCCTAACAAAAACAAGTATTTCTTTGTCAAATTCCGTTTATTTATTTACGTTGTCGCATTAACCACTCTCAGTACAGTAGCGTTAGATACATTTTTTAATAAAACTGTACCTGCACTTGTACCAGCAAACCAATTGCATATTAAGTTAACATGGCTATCGTTTTCTAGGAAACAGCTGGAACAACAAAATCGATTCTTGGGTAACAAATTAGCAACAAAGTATGTAGCTGGTTTGCTAGTGGGCTTATGAAGTCGCTACGCCAGCTTAATAGACATCTTATGCTCTACCCCCAAGTATCTTTGATCCACTGCAGATATCAATACAAACTGAACAGCATATTTTGGTCCTAATTTGTTTCCCAATTGATTTTGTCGCTGCAACCGTTTCCGAGAAACGATGGGTAGGCTGGCATATTAACCTGGCATAGCCACTCGGTGTAACTGTTGCCCTCTGCACATATCAACACGAGCTAAACGGCATGCTTTGTTGCTAATTTGTTGCCAATTTATTACCCAAAAATTAATTTTGTTGCTGTAACCGTTTCCTAACGTATCCATTCGTTGTAACTTTTGACGCACTGCAAATGACGATACGAAGTAATGGCATATTTTGTTGATAATTTGTTGCTCATAGGATATGCGTTGTAAACTTTGTAAATATCAGTCTTCTGTGTTGCAATGATTGATTGTATTTGTATACCGCATAGTTTCCATTTGTATCTTGTTGTGCCAAATAGGCGTTCCTCATTCGATGAAAGTCTGTGTCCCCCGAGCGAACCTTGAGCCCGGAAAACTGAAATAAGTCGCTAGATTCAGATGGTGAATAGGGTGAGCAGTTTATTTCTTTTCTCCAAATGCGGCCGTTTTCCCACAATTTCTGCCTTCAGCCTTGCTATCTCTCTAACCTTAATTTGACGCTCATTCCGAACATTCGTCGTAAACCAAGCTAGTATGACCATGTTTCAATTCAGCTGACCAAAGCTTCATTGCAGCAAATGATCTCTGCAAAATGCATTCATTTCGGCTTTAATTTGCGTAGGCGTGTTGTCTTTCAAATATTAGTTGTTGTATTCGTTAATCTACTACGCGTTTGCTGCAGCCTATAACAAACATTATTGTTGTAAAAACATGTTCATTTGAAACAATATAATAGTAATAAAACAATCCAGCGCAAACCTATTATTTTAATTTTCTATATTAATTTGTTGAGAAAATGAAAAAAGGACTAAATCTCACAAATATCTATATACAGTAAATTAGGTTGTCGGTTTAGTGTGTAGATCAAACATCGACCGGCTCCAAGGTATCTGGACCTGACCTATGAGGTTTAGTTCCCTTTTAACTTTTTCTAGAATTATTCCTAATTGTCTTTTTACAGAACATTAATTTGGAGTAGTAAAACCATTTTCAAGTTATTTTAATTCTCCTTCTGCCTTGTTTTCTATCAGAATTTATAGACTACCATTAACGAAGTCGATTTAAATTTTAAATTTTCGTATAAAATCGGTGCTTTATGTATACTCTGCTTCTGTGACCGTAAGAATAACATTGTACTGAAATGAAGTACACTGCACTAACACCTTTATTCGACCCCTTACAAATCGTAACGAAAGATTTATATTCATGTAAAGCTGAGCAATTACATTAAATTTATCTACCTAGGTGGCTTACAGTCGTCAATATTTTTAACGCGCAAAAACACCGCCGGATATCAT
Source organism: Oryctes borbonicus (assembly GCA_902654985.2). Lineage (NCBI taxonomy): Eukaryota > Metazoa > Arthropoda > Insecta > Coleoptera > Scarabaeidae > Oryctes > Oryctes borbonicus. The sequence continues at coordinate 1,302,899 of LR736859.1, read as the reverse complement.
AAAAAGTTTTTTTTTGCTGCACAATGGAAACTTGTGGCGTCTTACACGGAACCTAACGAGTACTTCGTGACGTTTATACGTTTGTAACTACCTGAAACTTTCTTTTTTAGAGGCGCTTCCACTCGTTTTCCAGAGTACCTTGAAATTTTATGTAAATAAACTTTGTCAAATTTACATCACGTATATTCTTCGTGGTTCTGACATAAAATCAACTCGTATGGCTTCCCTTCAAGGAATAGTTGTGTGTTAGTACAGCACATTTTTGGCGATATTTTCTATTCCCAGAAGGTGTAGCGCTCTATTTCTACCTGACATCATCATTCTTATTTGTGTGTGGGGTTTCCATGCGTCGCTTTGAAGAGAATATATTCCATCGATTACTTTACCATCTATATGGGAATAAAATGCAGGAGAATTTTCACTAATGATAGGAAGGACTGTGGGGTAGTATGGAAAATAATACTAAAGTATTGGCACACTCCGCACCACACGCGTTATTATTTCATTTTAGGTTTTTCTAATATATTGTGCCCGATTTCGTTTGTTTTTTGTTTTACTGCACTTGACGATTCAATTATCTACATCGGTAGGATCTAATGTGCTCCTTGAATATAGTGTTGCCGTCACACATTTTACAGTAAGATTTGTGACGGTAACGCTTTATCTTTGATCTAACTATAGTTTTTGTTAAGGGAGCAACATACTTAGATTAAATAAATTTGTAATTCTAAGTATAAATTGTTATTATAAAAATACAAGGACTGCTGCACAACATTTTTCTTCTTCTTACAGCGGAACAAAACGAACTCGAAATGATAGTGAATTCCAACATTTTGAAATGGCAGTGGACATATTTCCAGAAGCATATCCCAGCCAAAAAAGTCTTATAATGTAGCTGTGCAAAATATTTTCTTTTCGGAGTAAAATAATTTTGTTCCAATGTAACAAAATGAATTGCAGAGAATAGCAAGAACAATCCTTGAGTATCTTTGTATTCAAGAAGCCAATGAATCCCGATATAAAGACCGAAAATTACCATCAAAAGAAAGAGAAAAGAGAGCAAACCGTCTTTAAGACTTGCTGTCCTAAATCAGAGACAAAAAAACGAGACATATAATAGAAAATAAATTTAATTTGGATAACAGTGTATAGCCAACATAAAATTCTATTTACGTTAATAAAATTGAATGCACTATATACGTATGACAGTAATATGACATGCACTAATAAGAATAAATAAATGTACCAAATACGGCAAGAATCCAAAAAATAAAGATATCTAAACGAGAAAGTCCGTTGGATATACTGAGAATAATTCCACCACTTACCTGTTGTATTAATTACATTGACATTGATGGCTCGGTTAGCTATCTCAATCCATTTTTTTAACTGATTATGTGAATTTATAACAAAGAAGTAACAGATTACTAACTACACAAAGTATAAAACATTCAGCATTATTATACAAAATTATATCCTTTGCGATTTTAAAACCATTTTAACTCGTTAAGGATAAACTAAAATGAAACTTGCAACCACCTGCTACGTAGTTACTTTTCGCCACAACCTGCGTTACTTTAAGATAAAATAGGTGGCGATTTGATTAAGCTGCGAGGTATATTTACGATTAATCTTAACACTGTCTCCTTTTACTAGGAGAAATTTTTATCTGTGTATCATTCCCGTTGGAAATGACGAACCAGGTACATTTCGACACATGTGCTTTTGATACACCATGGTAAGCCTGAGGAATTATTTACGTTCGCAGCTCCCCAAAGGACTCAGGTGCGGTGTCCTCTCTAGTTCAGCAGTCTAGGAACTACTCGGAGGTTAGTTGGAGAACTGTACCAGCCTTTTGTCACTGCTTTCCAGACGACAGGCGCGTGTATCCTTCGGCACTGGACGGCGCCAAGAAATATACCTGGATCGCTGTTTCGAAGGAGAGTGATATAAGCCGAGTGGGGAAAACGATGTAAAATATAGAATATGCTCCGAACAACGTTGATACTGCCGGGTTGGCAGAACTATGTCCGTTGGTTAGTGTTTTCTCTGCTCATGTTGCTTTTGCCGTGAGTAATTCCACCAACACCATGGGTAGCTGTATTAGCAGAATTATATTGGTTATTGTTTCTAGGCATTTTTCATGTGTTTATACATGCGCAATACTGCTAAAATGTTTAAGATGCCATAACAACTCCAACCAATACCATACAATTCCATGTCAATGCTACACAATTTCTTCGCAGTGCCATATGTAATATCTACTAATAACAGATAATGTTAATGGATTGTACATCAAAATACCCCAGTAAAATCCTCATCAACTGTCAATAACCCTGTGTAGAATCTAAGCCTCAATATGGAATTTCTGGAGCAATGTTGAAAGAATTTTCGTAATTCAAAATACGTATAGGAGCGGTGTATTAGTTAAAACCTAGAACTTTCTAGTTGTTACTAAGCGCAAGTCTAGATTCCATATATATCAGTATACATTGTCAATAACGTTATTCATCTTCATTCACGTTCAATGTTCACTACGTGCATTGAATATCAAACAGCTAAAGAAAAGAACAAAGACGCACTTTTAGATTTAGATCCAAGCAACTCTAGGTACGAAATTCGAGTAATGAATCCCTCTTTATCCAATAAGAAAAGGTTAACGAATTTCAAGCACGAGTAAACTTCATTACAAATAGAACAACGTCTCCCGAATTTCAACAAAAATTAAACGAAATCTCTTAGATTTCCCGGCATAGTCGCCGAACCAAGTTAGAATTGTAAATAATAGATCGTTTCATAACGTTACGTCGTTCACATCACGAACTTTGGTCTCGGTTTTCATTAAATCGTACTAAACATTTTGTACTGCAACGGTTGGAGATGAAGGTTCATTTCATCGCGCAGATTATGGAATGAAAACATCGTGACGACTGCATCAGCCAGGAAATTCCTTCGGGATTGAGAGAAAGTAAACTGAATACTATAAAACTTTCCACGAATCAGTAGTAAAGTGCACTTTGCTTTCTTTGCTTCGTAATGCCTTTTCAGCTTTATGGTTTGCCAGAGAGACTACCGTCGTTTATTTGGTATAAGAACTTTCCCGAACTGTAGCAAAGATCAAATACTTTAAATGTTAACAAAATAATTCCGTTTTAAAGCGTTTAATGTATACTTTACCTTGACTTACAATAAAATTGTAAAATAACGATAGGTTGATGAAATTTCATAAAATATATCAGAGGTATTATATTCTTGGATAATGCTTTTGACACGACGAGTAGATTTACCGAAAAGTATATAAAAAACAAAGGTATTATTGGTATTAGTACCATATCACTAACCTTTACCATTTATTAAGGGATGAATAGAGTTAGTTTATGTACTCTGCTTTCGTAAAATATTCATTGTATAGAATTCCTGTGCGACTTTGAAAACTGAAACTTGAACACGCGCTCATTAAAAGTTTTCACAGTTAGCAGTGTAGCAGATAAGCGTATCCGCTCTACTATAATAAATTATATTTGGACTCGAGTTTGAACTCTGATATTTTTAATCGAATGACATGCTTTTTATTGTTTTTTTTTTTGATTCTGTGGATTGTCACAAAGTGATTTGCATTTAGGTTCCCCGCCTGTAAAATCAGTTGATTTTGAGTTATTTTGATTTTGTGTTCTTTCTTTTTTTACAATGTTCTTTTTAAGATTACATATCGGAAATATAATTGAATGAATTTATATCATACCTATACTGGAGATAATGGAAACTTAATACTATCCAGTAAAAACGCAAAATTCAGTATATACCATACAAGGCGTTCAGAATTTGTGACTCAATTTGTGAAAATTCAACGCATAGAAGTCGATTTCTTCTAATGGAACGCACTGCATATGAATACATTATCGTGAGCAAAAACGTAATCGCCATCGATGTGTATTAGGTTATATCTGACATAAATTCATTCAATTGTAGTTTCGATATGTAATTTTAAAAAGAACACTGTAAAAGAATACAAATATACTTCGTAACATGTAATCCGAGAAAGCAATAAAAACTATACCATTCCCTTCAAAATATCAAAATCGGTTATGACTTCCGGTACAGCCGGAAGTAACACGAGCCTAAAATAAATAATTATAACACGGGAAACGCGTTTATTTACTGCGCACAAATTTTCAGTACTATGCTACGATGCTAACTGTGAAATTTAATGAACGAGTTGGATGGGAAACCCTGTACAAGGTGTGAGTCCTAAAAATTTGTCTTCGACGATTTTTTATACTGATCCTTCAGATAAGAATGTTTATGCTACTGAATTATTTCCAGTTGTACCAGAAACGAATATCAACCTGTTATTTTTTTTTTAATTTTCTGATAGCACACACTGTTATATCGAGAGCAGAATGAATAATCAATAACCAAGAAAGCGTGAGAGTTACAAAGTTGGAATTATTTGGTTATGTGGTGAGTACCTTCTACGAATGTACTAAGTTAAAGGATCGTAAAATTTATAATACAGTGCGATATAGAAGGTTATCAACTTCTATTAACCAATCAAACGCACTAAATATATATATTTATTATTACCGCATACGATTTGTCTGATGGTTCTCTACAAGTCTAATAGTCATATCTTTTTGCTGATTATCTTAAGAAAGCTGTGGAACGATTGAACAATTCTCGATCGGAGCGTCAGATCTCCCGTTATCATATAGAGGAGTCTGATAATCTTCTAGCGAAAAGATCTTTCAAACCTAAGGATTATTTTGAACATATCTTACAAAATGTCATTGATTATTTCAAGTTTCTTTGCTTGTTACGTTGTTGTTTGATATGTTTTATTGCCTAATGTTCTATCCGAATGTATTCCTAACATTAAGAAATTTAAATAACTCATAAACTGTGGTAGACAGAAATAATGAGTGTTACAGAGAATAAACAAATAAATCGTATTCTGATAATACAGGGGTTTTTGCATTAAAAATAACTGAGTTATTCCGACTTACTAGTTAATATAAGTAAATAACCCTTTGTACCGCCCTGTAGTATTGATTTTAATTTTTTTTTACTTTTTCAGTCGTACAACTGAATGCATAACCAGAGAATTTCAGCCATCTACCTTGAACACCTTCCCAGATATTGATTTTTCATTCCGCTGTCATAAAACGTGGTTTCTGCAAAAGTAGGTACAGGGATTCTTAATTGAACTAGCATTCGCTTTCGGTATAATTGAAAATAATTCCCGATACTTTGCCAATATTTTTATTTGAAAAACCAGTACAAAAAATCCTCACACTCAAATTTACAGCACTCGACTAATAAACGGTTTAAACGCCACATCACTGTATATATAATTATTATACCATAACATAATCAAATAGCAGTTTGTTAATGGTTATGAAAGGCTCTATAATTACCTACTTAAAGTCAGTAGTCGCACTATGATGAGCTGCAATAGTAGTAGCTCCCATTGAACTTAAGCAGTTATTCTGTTATCAATACAAGATGAAGCACATTCCCATATACTAAGTTTGGACGCGGCACTAAAATAGATATAAGGATGGGCAATGTAAAATATGTGGAAAAAGTTCTGTATGTGGTTCCATGTACTGAAAATATGTTATTATAAGATACGTGTTTCAGTTGGAGTTGGACAAATTCTTGGCAGATACCGTAAGTATAACCCTTACTTACCTACTTACTTACTTTACAAGTATTTGCTAATAAGGGTTGCTAGCAAAACAAGCTGTTTAAGGCATGAATCGAAATAGCAAATGTAACCACTACTAGACAATAGCACTTCTCGCTACTTCTTTCCTGCGTAAACAATAAAATGCACCTTTCATGCTCATCTACTTAATAATAAAGCCCACTTTATTTAGTCTCTCTTCCCGTAATACGACATGGTACTCAAAAATTCTCGAAATGTAACGATAAATAAGATTGAGAGATATCAGGACTTCACTTACTCTCCAAGGAGAAAAAGGAACCAAGCCGAACAACCACGCTGGATTAAGAACAACGACATCGTCCTTTCTTACCAAAACCTGCTGCGGCTTCGCGTTATCAGGCCAAAACACCCAGTAGTTTCTGCACCACTTCTCTGGATGTTTTTTTCTCATATCGTCTCTTTGCCATCCTAGGGCATCGCGATAGAACTACCATTAATCGTTTGAAAGAATAGATCAGTAGATATTTGGTGTTGTTTTTGATTAGACGAGTTCTCTTTCGCCGAGATGTTGATGGACACCTCCATTGCGATGGTTGTTATTCAGATTTCGGGATCATAGCTATAAACCCAACTCTCATCACCTATGACAACCTTACAAGAAAAATCTGGTTCAGTCGAAAGCCGTTCTTTTAATTCCCTGCGCACATCCATGCGACGTCGTTTCTGCTCGTCGGGGCACGAACTTTGCTGCTATTCTTCTCACTCTTATTCCTCAACTCTCATTCCTCAACTATCGAGTACATAATAGCATTTAAATAAAGAAGTTCGTCAAAATTTGCAATTCTAAATCTCTAAAAGCGCAGTGAAAAAATTGTTGTAACCTTAGTCACAAACTAGATATAGAGCAAATAGTTTAGGAATGAGTACGTTCTTGAAATTCAAGTTGAGAATACCAAAATCGACGGTTGTTCACTCCCTCTAACATTGGAATATCGTTCGTTCCCAACGGCTATACGTTCATGAAGGAACCTCAGTCGAGAATTAGCCAGCCGATTCTCTATAGAAAAAGTGCAATGAAAATTGATTCCAGGGTATGCAAAAGTACCATCACCGAAAGACAATAGATAGGCTTCCAGCAGTGAAAAATTATTTCTGTTAGTTTTGGAGCAGTTGTTTCCCCAAACAAAGTATTTACGCATTCGTCCTAATTTTTTTTTATATCTCTTGTAGTTTTTGTGTTATTAAGTCAAACAGCGGAGGGTAGTACTGAGATTAAGTCGCTTTGAACCCTGGTAATGTGAGATTGGGGATCGAAGACAGTTACCATTGCTTTTACACCAAACCGGCCTATAAACGTATAAAGTGTAAAGTGTAGTGTAAATCGGCAAGACACACTTACCTTGTCCCTTTGTAAGTGCCTACTAAGTAGTTTGTATTCATTATATCATATTCCGCTGCAATAAATATTAAAATTTCTAATAACATTACATCACTCTATAACAATTAATCGAATTCATAACTTGAGGGTTGCGTCATTAATGTTCTATGGCAAAGCTCCCAAGAAACCATCTAGTCATTTCGGTAGAGAAAATTAGCTACCTATAATCCGCACGGAAGGCGACAGCTCACCGACGATAGTAAAACTCAAACTTAATTAGTTTTAAGTAAAGAAGAAGATATAATTATAAGTAACACAGAAGCGTTTCGCGATGAAAGCAAATTTTCAATTTTCTTAATCAGGTCGTGTCAATGTTGTATCTCCACCGAAGATACCTTCGTCTTTTCAGATTAATTAAATTATAAATAAAGCAATTCAGCCCCAGATTACGTAGTACGAAACTCTGAATTTCTAAGATGTCAAAAGATTTAAATATTGTCGGAAAAGAAGATATAGAATGAAATCGGTTAAGCAGAAGTAAATTATCACTACTTTCTGCTATTTTCTGTTGATGCTTCTTTGTCATTCCATGAAGGAACAAACTGCAGAATGCGACGAATATTAGTGTCTTATATACCCGAAAATTATACAGTATCTTACTTTCATTTACATTTTTTAAGCTAAATAACATTAGTATGGCAAAGAATCTGCATCGCATATGCATTTCATTGTCTACGATAATGCCAAGTTACGCACAATCTCAAAAACTTCAACGAATTGGTTTCTCACAATGGGTCAAGGAAAGGACAACGTTTGAAAACGTGTTTCACATCCTGGACCCTGTCGGGACGATTTTCACAAATATCATCCACCGCACTAAAAGAAACCCTGACAAAGATGAGAAACGAAACCACGAATGTGTAGACATGCAAGCTCAAATCCTAATCCTTGCCTTTGTAAATATATCAAAATCTGATCATGCGCGCGTGCGGCATATTAACTCCTGCCACTAGTAAACTGTGCAGTAGACCTTTCTGATGCCATTTATGCAACGGACATTCAAAGAAAATATGATTGAGAACTGCAATCTCACCTCCATAGGAACAGGCGGCTGTATTATCTACTATTGTGTGTATATTTCTACATGACTGTTAATCCAATAAAATTGAATACCCGCTATATGATGCTGAAGGTGATCGGATTTGTAAGTTTGGGGCGGTCTCTCTATTTTGAGACATTCTGAAACAGGTCTGGCGTTCTGTCATGATCATACAGGGTCTTTGGTCTGTGTATATGAAAGGGCGTGATTGATTGCTAAGGTTTCCGCAGAGAAGCCCGAAAGTATGACTTCTATAAAGATATTGTAAATTAAGATATTGTTTCTGATGATATCCTATCTTCTAATTTACCCACACTAAATAAAAATCATTTAGTTGTTTTATGCTGCTAAATACATCCATGGTAAAATATGTAAAAGCGTGGGAAACGTTTTCTTAATTAACTAAACTGTTCGTCCTTTATTTTGCCTGCAGAATAGCAAAATGCTAGTCTGTGTATTAATATGTCACAGCTCATATATTCTCCGTTAAAAAAATCAAATTATTATTAAACAAATCTTCAATTTCGTATCACTACGTGTGATTATACTGCCTATAACTATGCATACGTGAAATATGAAATTCTCACTTAATCTGTTTAAATACGGTCGATTGCACATCTAGCACCTTTCTAACGATGTTGAAATGTTGCAATTAAAAACGTTCAGGAGCTAAAACCATCCCGAATCTACAATAACCTAATTAAACACCAAGCAGAATATTCTTTTTATTTCGGTACACATTTGTGTATTATCTCCGAATTTTAATTAACGGGAAATGTAACGGTAATGAAATATAAAACGTAGAATGGGGTAATTAGTTTGAACAGGCTAAGTCCATTACGAACGTCGTTCAACAAAGCTCGTCCGAAATCCAATTTTATAATAATAAAAAATTGCCCCTTACCTAATGGCGGCTGTAGTTAATTTTGCCACCTGCTACTGATGTTTACACATCCCTTACTTAATATTCATCCCTGCATCAACATATTTCAGACTAAAACAAAGCATTTCACGAGCCACTAACGAAAATAAAATTCCATACAAAAACCTTTGTCGAGAGTGTTGTATAATTCTCGGTTGAACATCTTTACAATCTGGTTTTAATAATTTAATTTAATGGCGTAGTCTACTAGTTTGGGCAGATGGATATCCTCGTATTAACCTCACAGTTTATGAGCAGGGACGAATATAAACTTTGTTAACATCTTTCCGCCCCTACTACAATATTCAGAAAATCCTATGTAGTGAAATGGAATATGTATGTTTTTTTAAACAGTTGCACAGAGTTGGTCGGTACATAAAACTAGAAGGAAATTAACTTGTAAATATCTCGTATGTAAATTTCAAATTACTCTCTCATCAACAGGTACCGTATAAAAGGGACATATTATGCGACAACGTTACCTATTTAGCACGCAATCTGTATTTTCAACTTTCAAACCCTGTTCAGTAAAGTAGTTGGAATGTTAATTAGGTTTCAATTGGAGCTCTCGTTGTGCAATTCAAAAGAGATTGCACATTGCATGCAAAAGTTGAACTTCAACAATTAATTTAAACTAAGGCAAATAATTACCGAGTTGCGAATACAAATCATTCATTTCCATCATAATTAGGAGCTCTAACATTAAGTAGTCCATAATTAATTTTGTGAAGTTAATCCGTTCCTAACGTTTAAAATATATTATAAGATCTGCATTTTTTCCTATTTGCAGAGGTTGATAATTAACGTTGTACGTAGTGTTTAAATGCAGGAGCAGCGGATTTAAAAAAGATAGAGGCAACATAGAAACGTAAATAAATTATGTTTGACCTCAGGCTAGCTTAATAATGCTACTCTCCAACAATTTACTACAAAGGTTATCAATTAGCTCGTTTCATGGTTTAAAGAGACTATTCCTGCCTCTGCAAACACAATGATAATTACGAAGGTAGTCTGAAGGGTTTCAAGCATCAATAATGAGATGATGTTCCTCGTCAAAAATATTTTGCAATATCATTGCGTTTGCGTTGAAAGAAGAAAAAAGTTGAATGTGGTGCCCTCATTAAATACCTGCATTTGGAAGGCAATACGCCCAAGCAAATTAAAGCCGAGATAGACGCTGTTTGTACCATCGTTTGCTAGTGAAATTTTGGGCAGCTCAGTTAAAGCGTGGTCGTACTAGGTTGGTCGATGATTAACGTTGGGGACGGCCAAAAGCCGTAGCCGCTCCCGATAACATTGGAGTAGTTCACCAAATGGCATTAGACAACCATCTAGGTAAGGGTAAAGAAAAAGCAGAGACTGCGGGAATCTCGAGAGAATGTGCTTAGCATGTAGTGACTGAAGATTTGGGCACAGAAAAGCTAACCGCCCGTAGGGAGCGGTTGCTCAGTCAGGATCTAAAGTACAGCACTCGTTTGTGTATCATTAGAAATTTTGTCACATTGTATTCGCATAAATACATAAATGTCATACAGTTAACTAAATTCAGTATTAAATAAAAGAAATTGTTGTGTTCAGGAAGAAGCAAGACTTTTGGGGTAAAAAAAGTGTTGATATTTAGATCTAGCAAAAATTAAATTTATTTTAAAACTTTAACTATCTATAAAACAATAAGCAGCTTGATTAACATGTGCATACTATCTGGTTTCGAACTATAATTCAATTAAATAAAATTAATTATTTATAAATTAAAATATTACATTTCCATGTATTGCTCTTCTCTTCCAATACCTTTAAAAAATCCTCTTGATGCGTTTAAAAATTGTAGCAGGTAGTTCTGGTTGATTGATATCTTGAAATCGGCGTTTCTTTTTCAGATATCTCACAGGAAAAAATCCATTGGCATTAAGCAGAGAGTCTTACTAGCTATGGGTGCTCCGAATATCTAGCAATCCATTTTTCCCCAAATAAGTGATTTAAATAGCTTCGTACACCAAGAGTACTATGTACAGGGGCTCCATCTTGTTAGAACCACAGTTCAGATCTTTCATCTAACAGCATATTATCAATTACTTCGGTTATTTCAGTCATCCAGAAGATCAAATATCGATCAATATTCTGGAAATGTTCTCCTTGTTGATTTGGAGCGTTACAACGTAATGTCTAACGCTTGCGGTAACAATGTTCATTATTACGGGGCCAGTATTGAAAAAGTTCTACACGCCTTTTGAGATTGTTCTGATGACGTTTGCGCTTCAGCTAATTTCTTTCACTATTTTTTTATTTTATTGTTGTCATTGTCTATAACATTCGCTAGCAATCTAACTGGTTTGTTCAGAAAAAATGTATTCCATAAATACATACACAAAAAACTGCAACATTATATCTTCTACAAAAACAAGACCTGGCATATAAAAAATGCATATTATTCAGCGCACAACGGTATTAGACGACAACCGATCCATAAACTTATTTTCCATTTTCCTGCAGGTAACATTCATAACAGGAACCTAAACAAACAATACGAGAAACGCAAACAAAAACATAAGGTTGGGGGAGAAACACATGAAATATTAACGAGTCGTCGAACGAGCAGCAACCGACCATGGGCGCGCTGTTGGACTATTTTCAGATAGATAAAAATGTCGAAGTTTCCTCTTTCTACTATTTTATATACCCAGTACAGAATTTCTTCCACTTGCGAGCTAGTGGATATCAGGAACCGTTGGTCTCAAATTTCTTAAACCCATGAAAGTGTCGTCATATCTTACTCCTTTCCAGACTATCTTTGCTTCCCGTTCGCTGTTTTTCCCTACGATTTCTTGCTAGCCTACACGACCGTTCATAATTTTGATCTCATATAGTGGGGATCGTGAAATACAAGTAAAAAAGGCTTACTCTTTAATAATAGACTGACAAACAAAGACGAAAAGACGGTTTTGATCTACGCTGTACTCCTTTGATATATGATAAACAAAACGATCCCACGCAAAAGGTAGAGATGCAGTTTCGTTTTTCTATACACAATAAGATGCTTCATATTTTTCATCTTACAATTAGTTACCATAAGCATAAATTAGCTTCAATTAACAGTAACATTAAACATTGTGATTCCAGAAATTGTTTCACCTACTTACCCAAAACACAAAGACAACTTAGAAAATTTTGTTTTAAATTTGTTTCAAGGTACGTTTCAATGCTGAGACTGCTATAATTTTTAGGAGCATACCAGTGGTAGAAAATTAACTTAACAATTATTTAGCCAACTATTACACGTTGGTACTCGACTCGTAGATGCTACTATATTGATTTACTGAGGCTACTATGTACTCTGACCTTTGATGTTTGCGAAAAGCAAGTTCTTATTGTATAAAGTACTGTCTCCAAGCTATCGTCTTGCTCCTATGAGAGAAAGTAAGTGCATCTTGCCAATAACAACGACTGCTGAAAACTCGTCCGCTCATCTGAACCCGTTCAGAGATGACGTCGATACTTCAAAAGGTCTAGCGTGTTAAGTTAGTAAAAAAAGGCCCAGTTTGAATTTAGGAGAGCAATTTAACATTAAACATTTTCTGTTTCCTAGCCCCAAAGTTTTGCTAGAGGAATAGAGGCTTTCATCGAATGGGGAAGCTGTCACATGCGCGAACGCCTATTCTGCAGGACAAGATGCCAAATACCATTAGGTCGGATTAGAAAGATGGGAGCATCACTGGGAAAAATGTACAGGCCTACAAAGAGACTTTGCTGAGGAACAAAACTGAATTTGAAAAAAAATACTTGTTGCTGTGTTAGGCTAGACAATTTTCAAACTACCCTCTTACCAAATGGCCTTTAACATGAAAGTCTTTTCTAAAATTGTACGTGTTATTGAAGTGAAGGAAGAATTAAGTATCACCTACCTGTTAGTTCTACATTCCATTTCTTTTTTGGGGACTCTTTGCTTCATATCTCCCATATAAGTACCTGACTACTATATGTGAGTACCTAGAATAAGCACTACATGGAAACCAACAAGTGGTAAATGTAGGCCCCGAATTTTTTTATTTGCTTGACCGATTGTACCCTTAGACAACTTTTAATTATTTACTTGTTGACGTAACTGTGTCTTCCCACATCGCTAGTGTACTCCTTGCGTGTCCTTAAATTAGTACCTACCTTTGACACATATAAATTAAAATGGTGGTGAACATAGAATTGTATGGTTTTGTTTTTATGTTCGTCGTGATTCCTGGAACCCCTTTTTAATGTTACTAATATCATCAGCTTGCTGGAACAATTTTTTTATTTAATTGAGCCGCTGATTATATAGCATTTATTTTGAGTGCTTGAACCTTTCAACATGTTCTGTGTCTTTTCTTAGAACCTTTGTCCTTATTTCCTTCACGTAGTAACTTAACTTTCCCTCCCTTCAAATATTGTGTATTTTGTCTTTTCAAACATTAGCGAGCCAAAATCAATACCAATAAGAAACATTGTTTTTCATGTTGGCAACCCTTCGAAACAGAGCTGGCAAAATTAGTGTTTATTTGAGGATAAGGTCTTACTACTTTCTGTCGCTTTGAAACATGGAAAAGGTTGAGTACCGCTCAATGATCAAGTTCTAAAATAAACAATAAAATCAAAGCAAAGTTGAAGTTAAGCTACTGATCTCCATCCATTGTAACCCTAAAATGCTACAGTTAAACTGAACGTGGCCAAACCAGTACAACGTGGTGGACGCACAAAAGAAGTGAACACTAGAAATAATTAGAAAATTCCATTGCGCAGTGTTGGATGACCGTCGAATAAGGATGTGCTAAATTATAGAGGCATTGTACATCTCATACGGATCAGTAGTGCCACATTCAATGATTGATCGCAAACGTGAACGAGAACGTATTTCAGTTCTCAATTCAGCGAAGATAAGAACTCTTGACGCTGGATATAATGATTGGTGAAATGTGGATACACATCCGAAATGAAGCAGCAATCGAAACAATGAATTGAGGCTCTGCCTCGAAAAAGGTGAAGGCAGTATACTTGCCCAGAAAGATTATGGCCACTGTCCTTTGGAACTGCAGTTTTATTGATTACCTTCAGAAAGGCAAAACTACAACAGAAGAATACTATGTGTCCTCTTAAATTATCTACATAATACAGTTCAACACAAAATACCCTGCTCAAACAAAAAACGGATGCTTTTTTTGCAGGATAATGCGCGTGTTCACGCTCCAGCTGTTCCAACGGCAAAAATATATGAACTAGACTTCGAATTGCTTCTCCATCCGCCGACTATTCACCGACATTTTTCTTTTTCCCAACTTGAAGGCTTCGCTTAGTGGAAAAAAATATAAGGTGAATAAAGAAGTAACCACCGAAACTAACGCATACTTTCAAGAGTTTGGTAAAGCTTACATTTTCATAAAAGTGAAACGATTTGAGTATCAGTGAATAAGTTCTATGAAGACTACGTTGGAAAATAAACTAATTTTGTCCAAAATTTTGTTCGTCACCGCATTAAAAAAAAAAACATTTTTCTTGATTACTATGAATTGACACTGGGTCAATAATTTAATTTCGATTTAATAAAAAGCATGCATGTGTGTTTTATATGCAGCACCTATACTAATTGCAGGCCATGTAGAACCTCACTTGCCACCCTGGCGTTACATCACATTGTTATTCACAAACACAGTATTGAAGTTATCATAACAACAATGCAATGCTGCAGGAAGCGAGGAATATGTAGAAATTCGTAATAACAGACAGCAATTTCATTCTATCCTTGTGCTTATGAACAATATTGTAACGTAACACTTGGCTTGCGCAACTCAGACGACACCCAAGCTTCACCTTTCGAATAATAAGACCGAATTTAGTTTGGTCTTCACGTTTTAGTGAAGTGGGGATCGGTGAAGATGGGAGTTAACGGAATGAATTTCGTCAGAGGATGTCACCCTTACGGTTCAATTTTCTCCACTTTCGTCGTAAGTACGGTTGTCTTGTTTTGTTTCGGCGAAGATCGAGGATATTGAAGTTTATGAGTTATTCGGAAAATAGGGCTGTGCGAGAGTGGGCCCCGTTCACTGCAAATTGATGTATCCTTTGCCTCACCCCCATGTCGTTACACCCGAGAATGAAAACGAGATTCGGGCTTACTTGTGATTTAAACACGTGTTACCTTCGCGCTGAGCGGGGGAATACTTTTATTTTACGCGCGGGATCAACAATATTCCGATGTGACTTGTTTTTTAAACCTTAAACGCGAAATTGAAAGTTTCCGTTTGATTTATATTCGTAAGTTGTTTTAGATGTTTTTTGGGATTCTCTTGTTCTCTAGATTTACGACTTCCAGCAACTTTAAGACTATAATTTACGTGAATTATATAAGAAAACAAGGAGAAAATAAATGGAAGCATGTACACTTTTTGTTTTACAAAATAGTTCCTAGTCCTGAAGGCAATTACAGGAATCTTTTTTTTTGTAATGATCGTAAGCCTACGTAGACTATTCGCGTTCAAAACTACGTTAGAAGAAAGCACATTTGCATCTACTTTTATTAACAATAAAATGAATGCAGATAAGATTTCTTAAATGCTTCTTAGACGGCATATTTAGAGATTTTTTGATGTGTTTTAATACATTATGGTAAACCTGTATTGGCGATAGATGGTGCCCGGAGAAGGTATATTGCTTGCTAGTTTGGAGACTAGCGAGAGGCAAATAGCGGCATGAGGTAGGAAAGCACTCGGAGCAGCGCTGATGATGACGAGTAGGCAGAAGCATGTCCTTCTGTTAACGCTTTTTCTCCTTACATTACTTTTGCCATGAGTAATCACATAAATATATGTGTAAAGAAGTTGAAATTTGAACAAATATAGGTTACAGAACGATATTATTGTTCGCTGTTGCCCCGGTGAAATAACCATCAAAACGTTCACTTGCTGTTTGTCTATTCACACCCAGTGTTGTGTTTCAGGCGTTTTCACACTGCCTTTAGCAAAATCATTCCCGCAATAATTTACGTTAGCTTTGATAACGTTTACGTTTTCATGAACACGTTCTATCCTTCGCATTAATAAGCTTATAGCGTTTGTATTGACGAAACGGAGATGTAAAAACCCGCGAAAACATAAAAAGCGTGGAAGTTTTAAATCGAACCTGTAATTGATTATTCCATAAATACGTTACACGTTGCAGTCCTGTTTGAAAAAACTATAATTATATTTAAGGCACGCCGAATGTGAATTTGCAACATTAAGCACAGCATGCCTACAAACAGTTGAAAATGCAATTCTTTCTCACATACCCTTCTGCTGATTGATTGGAATACCGGCATAGAATTCCAAAAAACTTGTTTTAATTCAATTACACGAGTTTTGGTTAATCTATGTTGTATTCACAATCCACTAGATCATTCAGGAATGATGTTGCAAGAACATATGAGCAGCATAATTCCGTTGTATCATTGCTTTTTGTTAGTTGCTTGTATTAACAGAAACAGAAATAATAAATAGATAGATAATCGTTTATATCTAAATATATAAACACAAAGGCAAGTCAAAAAGAGTTCGAATACACTATGTACTAATCGTTATAAGTATATAATTGCGTGTATGTGTAGGTTACCTTTAGCAGATTTAACTGTTCTGCTAGATAATATATTTGATGTGTTGCGCAACGTGTATGAGTATGGTGGGGTGTTAATGGTGTAAGTGTGGGGGTAATTTTGACGCGAATTTCAATGCCAATAACGATGCCATAGATAGCATAATAAATACTTTTGCATGTTTCGAAGTTGTGTCATGTATTCATAAAAACACAAGTGGTGAACTCTAGTAATGAGACCTGGCAAGATGTAATGCGAAATCGTTGGCTGTAACGGTGTCTTTGATATATTCTACCACATATTCTAGTGCTTGCCAATGAAAGTATATTTAATAAAGTCGATAAGCAATAAAAGTTGATACGAGTTGAAGTGCCTTGGTGACTACGCCCATATGTTGCATGACTTACACTGAAGGGTCAAGATTTGAACGTATGTTTCGGTTCGCGTAACACACTTAAAAACCTTCTTGGCAATCCGAAAGATAAACCGAAAATGGAAGAAAGATCGGGAATTTCTAATTTAATAATTTTAATAAAGTCTATATTGGTCAAACGAAAAGAGCGATAGGTACCAGATTTAAGGAACAAATCAGATTTTATCGCTTCGGTAGATTAGATTCGTCAAGTATAGTCCAACACATAAACGAAACCGGGAATAATATTAAATTAGAAAACTTGAAATTGATTAGGAATGTAACATCGGCGCGGGAATTAGACACGTAAGAAACCGTTTACATAAAAAGCAACAAAAATCTGATGAACAGACAGTTGTCGTACTCAGTTCTATTCGATTTATTGGGTACACATGTTTTAAGTCTCTGGCTACAATAACAAGAGACCCTTCCGTCTATTTGTCCGTATTCCGTATTTTTTCGCACGTCTTAGTTTTAAGGCACGTAGGCGATAAAAGTAGGTACATACATATAAATAATATTTTTCTCGAAAGTAGGGAAGGAACGAGCATGTTAATTTTAGAGGTTTCTCACGTCATTGGGTCACCGGTTGAGAATGCGGATCCCAGTTTCGGTTTCTCTACATCTCTCTGCTCTTTTATATCCATTAATCTCTCATGAGTTTTATAATTTTCAACCTCAGTGTATATTTGTTTATTCAGATCTTTTGCAGTAAATTCATTCTGATTTGCATTTTTATGATTTATATCAATTTTTAGTAAATATTTTTTTTTTAATTTGTTCCACCTTTTTGCTTACTTTCATTTTGTGTTTTTTCTTATTTTTCATATTTTACTTACATTCTTTCTTTTTGTTTTGTTTTGCATATTCTTATTAGAATTACCATCCACTGTTTTGCCTTATGGCTTACGGATACAGATTCGAATCGTAAACTGCCGCAGTTTTAATCTCGACATCATAGATGTGCGCTCTGTTATATTTAAGTTTATGTTGTTCATATCATCATTACTCTATAGATATTATATTATTACAGCAAATATTGCAAGTCTTTTTTTCTATTTCTCCGGTAGATCTTAGATTAACATACGCTTCTTCATTAATATTAGCACACTGATTACAGGTAACAAGTTTACCATATTTCATTATCTTCTTTTTACACGGACCGCACTCAAGCGTGGTCAGATAACTTCCACTTAGTAATAGACATTGCAGGAATCGCAAGTTCAAATTAGTATCCAATTTTAGGAACACTTGTATCACTTTAAAAGCGTTATTGACTATTTCTTGTTAGGACAGATAGTCAGTCAACTATTCTGCCAAAACTCTAATATTTTGGACATCACTGTAAGAAAACTGATTAGTTTTAAATTTCGAGACAGGCTCTTAATGTTTGGAAGAGGTCCAACAACAATGTGCTTTCAAAGTCTAAAAATCACTCTGAGCAAGCATATATTAACTGCACTACACCCAAAGGAAAAAGATTTAGGAGAAATGAGAAGTGTGCTTGTTACAATTTAGTGTACCTGCTTAAAAAGAAATTCTGGTTGATTTTTTACATTATTTTTATAAGTAGAAAAGAAGTACTGGGTGTAGGTACAATGTAACGTAAGGACAAACGGGAATGAAGGGAGATAAAGGGGATAGCGGCCGATCACAAAAATAGAGGACATGGAATTCCAAGCTTTCGCGTATTTATGGATGCCTCTTTAAAGAACGATACTTATATGGGAGACCAAATTTCCAATAAACAAGGAAATGTTGCTACAAAGTCACCCGGTTAAAATGATGCATTTAAATTGTTATAAATAGAAAAACTTTTGTAATACACGCTAGAAAAAATAACACGAGAAAGAGAGACATTAAGATACTAAATCCGCAGAGGAGGTAAACATGCAAACATTAAAACGAATAATCGGATGAGGACTACCAACATTGCACTGGTTGAATTAGATCGGTTAAGTAAGTAAAAATTGTCGCATACATAGCAGTAAAAAGAAGGAACATGTAGTATGGGCTCATATTTTGAACTATTATTACATTATCACATTTTAATATCGGCACTGTCTTTAAAAGTTTAACTCTGAAATTCTCAGGGATGCAGAATAAAAATATTTCGAAATATTTTATTAAATAGTACGAGCGACCCGCAGAGTCTTTGTGTTTGGATTAGGTGACCTAAAATAACAGAATGAACCAAGCTGTGAAGGTAATGAATGTGCCAAACCGTAGTTCCTTGTTTATGTTACGAAAGGTTTCACGTGAGATATAAAGAATTCCCTAAGGGCGTTTAGTTCCGTATTTATGGGATGATTAACTTCAATTTTAACAAATCATACTTATTAGTATTACCTTGTAAGTATGCCAGTAATTCTTCAAATACCTAATTAAAATTTAAAATTTAAATCTTGATATGTTGCTTCCACTCTGTTGCCTCCCTTATTACCTTGCACTAACAAGGTATTCATGTGTTAAAGAATGGTTTCCTTCTTCGTTTACTTTAATTACGTGTACCACCCGTCTAGACAATATTAATTAACCAACGACGTAATTCATTTGATAAAACGGTTGCCGACATGGCGATATCTTCCAAGATAGCGCTTATGGCGTAGTTTGTTTAGGTAGGTTATTAAACTTTACAAAGAAAGTAATTCCACGGATCGTTGTACGCTAAACACGCAGCCTCCTACCTCTAAATTATTCATTCTCCCACTAAAGTATTACAAAAGATTAACCCCATTACGGTATGCTATAACGGTGCAGCGATAACTCACGTCTACCCGTTGGAAATCGCAACATGCGTCGGCGGAGAGTTTGAAATCGACGCCAGAGGTTGATGAAACATTTCGAATACTTCGAGCAAGGGATGCATGAAATTTTCATGAGGTTTCTTGTAATTCACAGAAAAGGCAGATGCGGTCATAAGTTCACGAAGTCTATAGGATTGTGAAAGGGAATAAGATTTACTGTTTCCAACCATGAGCAATAATACGAATGTCTTTTGCAAATTTTAGGGAATTTCCTTTTTACTGAAACCGCTGCAGATATATTTACCGAAAGTTCAAAATAAGAGATAGAAATTCCGTAGACTTTTTCCTTTTCTTAAATGATAAATAACATTTAGTACGATTTCAACAAGAGGGATTTCCACTTTGAAAACTGCAGTAGATGTGTTATATTTCTTGTTTTTTGATGTTATTATGTTGTAACCAAAAAATATTGCTAAGATAGCTTAGCTTCCTCATGGTATTGATGGAATAATTCACGGCAAACGCAATGATGTGTTCTTATTATGTTGTGTTTACCCAATGATTTACAGTTAACACGGATTCCGTTTGGTGCGGAACTGCTGACTACAATTAGTTGGTAACTTATTGATCTAAAACACATTATTATAATATATTAATTATTATTTATCACAAGAAAGCACACCATTATGATACTTAGAACAATAATGTTAGCAACCGTTAAACTGTAGTGTAGAATACCACAATATCGGTATAGACTATAACGTAGAGAACTGTTAAGAACAGTTATTACTTTATTTTTATTTTGTACATTCAAAGTACTGTTTTTGCTGTATTCAACGTTTTATGTCTCTTAGTTGTAAATCTAATACTTCGTTTGCTTTGTTTTCCTATAAATTTATATACCTTATACATATCTTTATTGAAACTTTAATGCAAAATTCGTGAGATATGTTTATGTAAAATGAAGTTTAATTATAAAATCATTTTTTGAATCCTAAAATACTCTTGTATGAGCGACGCGTGTGATAAGCTTGAACAACGTGACACTCGAGTGAATGTTATCAGCGCTACTCATAAAAAATTGTACTGTGGACTTTATTTACGAAAACAAAGAAACAAAATTGCGATAAAATTGATACAAACGCGTCCGTCCTTTACCTTGAGAGAACTTGAAGAAAACTTTGATCCTACTAGCATTTAATTTTAATTTTATTCAATTCAGGGTACTTGCAGTATACTTTATTCGCATCTTTTGTTTCCAGTCAATAACCGCCAATAACTAAAACAATGTTGCTAATACAGCACCATCGGCGTTGTCCCGACCGTATTCTCTACCTCACATCACTATTTCCTTTTCGATTTATATCGCTCTCTCTCGAAACGACGAGCCAGCTATATTTCTTGGTGAAACGGTTAGATAACTCGTCATATTATCTATTTTTCCCCGCATTCTTAACGTTTAGTTCTAATGTAACGTTTCCCTACGAAAATCTATTTTTACGATAATTTCACACATTAAATATACTCAATAATAGGTCAATAATGATAGCAAGGACTGTGGCGTAGTATGGTAAACAACACATATTACGCCGTCCCCCTCCCGGACTATTTATTATATTACTATATAATAAATTAAACTTGTGTGGTGCGGAGAGTGCCGATACTTATGTGTTGTTTACAATAATAGATCGTTAAGTCATGTGGGAAATGTCTATACCTTTCAGTTGTCTGTGATTTGTAAGGTCATAGAGTTAGGCTTTAGAATGCGAACTCGCGTGGCATTTTAAATGCTGCAGTATGGTATTTTTGGTTGATTGAAAATTAAATATCTGTTGTAATTGACCATAATTTGACAAGAGTTATCGGAAACAAAGGAGTCAGGGAAAAAGACCCATTGAGTAAACACTTATTTGGCGTAAGTGGTCGCAATTTGAACATTTCTGAACAACATATTTAAAAAGACTTAACTCTGAAAAAACAATTAATTTAAAATGGTATATATAATATCTATTGGTGAAATTTCCCTTATTATTTTCCAAAGTCGGCGTAAATTTGGAATTTTTCTCGTATAGATATTACTACGGTTCCCAACAACGCATATTGAAATACAGAAAGTGTAAATTGTAATCACGCAATGTGATGCATTTAGGTGCAGATATAACTATTATAACGCATAATATGTGCATCTATTATGGTAAGTAGGAGCCAAATAGACGCAATAAGTTTGGAATATAAATGGACGTGAAGTAATAATCTATCGCCCTAACTTTACAAAAATCTTTTGACCCCATATGTTGTATGAATGAATCTGTTACCAGTGACATTATTAAGTATTCAGTACCACTATAAACGCCAACGCTACCAAACTTGCAAAATACGAGTAAATGAATTTTATACTTCTCAATGCAATCTCCGAAAATGAATTATTTCTTCAATGTGGCCATGAGTGGAGATATCGAGTAATCCATCTCCATTAGTACATTATATTTTAGGAAACCGTCAGCACCGTTAACGTGTATGATATACGAGGAAAGTTATATTTCGACAGCTTAAGTACATTACAGGTTCCGCTTTATTTTGGATATTATGTAGAATGCGTTATGAGCGCCGTTATTTCCAATATAAGTTACACCGAAACAGAGATCTGTACGGGAAAAGTGGGTACAGTCGCACATTTTTCTTTTACTATTTAATATATTAATCCATATTAAGTCCTAGCTGAAAGAGTCCATTAGTATTATACCTTGTGACGGATAATCAAAGTCCCGAGTTGTTTTCAATAATTTACTTCTTTTGTAAAAAACACAAAATTCTTGTACGTTATAAATTATGTGGAATCTAGTAGTCAAAATTTACAATATCGTCTATAACATCGGAAATAATCATGGCTACGTTAATTACAAAATGCATCAGGTCGTTGGATTGGCATTCCTGTGATAACGGGATAAACAAGTGGACAGATAGAAAAAAAAATTTTTGACAACGGGCCTTTTTTAAAAACTTATCTAAAAATTTAATTTCAAACAACTTTGGAAGTACTATGTTTATTTAGAAATTGTTAAAAGGTAATCAGAAAGTACATCGAAGAAAATAACGAAAAATAAATTCAAGAAGGTTAGAAAAGCAACCGGATGGGACTTACAACAAATGGACGTGAAATATTACCTAGAAAAGGTAGAAGGCGGATTTTACCAAAGAATTTTAAGAAAAGATACTGACATACACAACGCTGTATTGTAGGTAATTCAAAATCATACGTAAAGAGGGTACTGGAAAAGAACAGGACTTGTGGTTATCTTTTAATTTGATATTTTACTCAAGAAATCATCTCAAATTTTCCGATCCTGCCCGGATATTTCGATTAAATGGGAAGATTGTAATTAAATTATCAAAATTCCAAGAGCATGTCATGATTCTGGAGATTGCATATAAGATATAAAAGGTACATTAAATCGAATGTCTACAAAACTTGAAATATTAATGTCAAATCAGTCAAAATTTGAAAAAAGAGTTGAACCAATAGAAAAAAAGTCACTCATTCAATACCTATCCTACCTACATGTGGTTTTGAATTACTTACAGCAAAGTGTAGCACCTATCAATGTTTTTTTATCAAATTCTTCTCCTAACCTACTTCCTATTTCTTCTTTTTCAGCTGATATTCCAAGTTCTTTTGTTGTAGATCCCCTCCGATTGTTTTTCAACGTTTTGTGTTTATTTTTATTTCTTGTTTTCTTCGAAGTGCCTTTTTATTACTTTTAAACAGTTTCTAAATAAACATAATATTTTTAATCTCCCCAAGACGTAAATTATTGAAAATAACTTATGACTGATTATACCCTACAAAGAAATATTAATGGAGTCCTTTTTCTTACTAAGAATTAATAATATAAATTGTTAAAGTGCCAGAATTCAAATAATAAATAAAAATAATTGGAAATCGGTAAATATACACAGTTAATGAATATTCAAATTGAAATGATAGAAATTGATGAACTAAAGTGTATGTGTACGCACGTCACCTCAACATCTCAGTTAATATATACATATGCAAGCCAGAGTCTCTAAATAGAGGTCGACATGGAGTACGATAAGTTTGCTTCAAGATAGTTCCAATTATTCTTTTCTGTTCAACAAAAACATTGTAACGACCTGATCACCAACATATCAATCGGTATCTTGCGCGTGATTGAATACGTGCACGGCAATAAGTATTCAGAGCAGACATATCAACAATCGCGCAAACTCTATCTAGTGTATTTTCAAATCGGAGATATGATTAGCCTAATTAATCCTGGTGTCAATAGCAATGCCCAACAGTTTCGTGTGATCTTCACTAACTGTTGAATTATTGTTTAAATTTAGTACACGCTCATAACTGGTATTATTGAAATATACTGGCGTTGGCTTATCATAATTAACATACCAGGATACAATTTCAGTATTTATACTTGTACGTTCCCTACTTAATTCTGTATTTTAGCCACAATTAGACAAGACGTACCACCTGCACATTGGTAATGGAATCAATGCGGTGATTACAATTTTTGCAGAATGATGGCCATGATAGGGCACCACAACCTCGTCAATGTTATGCATATTATGAAAAACATCAAACTGCCGTAAATTCGAAGTAAATTTCGAACAAAGCCAAGAAACCTTGGTAACTTTTGATGTCTCAAGTTTTTGGTTATCGGATACGTGAAAGCATCTTTTGATCATTTTACTGTAAGAACAAAGCACAAAAGTAGAATGGTGCACATGTTTATCAGAGTAAAACCTACCCCTTCATACTACACGCTAGTCGAACAACCATGCTGAAATTAACCAACGCGAAGCTAATACTAAGTAGTATTTTCGAACGTGAGATAATGGGACCGCTTAAAAGAAGCAAGTCTATACTTACATAAGCGCGTCTGCGTACAAGAAATGCACGCAGGCGCGTAATTAATTACAAATTACGAATGCAAGTCTCGCTGCATTCGTAATTTGTCTGCGTTTGCATGCTAACGTTCTCAAAATAGGGCAACCATACCTTAGTGATCATTTTCCTTACTAATCTTGATTAAATTGTAAAGAGCACGCTTTTTGTGACATTCTAATATTGTTATTTTATGATCTTCGTTGTTTAGTGAAATGGGTTTAATACGTGACAATAAATTAATTTTAATTCCCTAGCTCATTACGATACCCAATTACTTTCCTATATAAGTGCACACAGAACTACGGCACCATTAAGACTATGCAATTAGCACTCCTACAGTACTCTCACTATAGAGTGGAACGCTCCGTCGTAAACACCTCAAACGGAAAATTTATTTTGTTTATAACGGAATAAGTGCAAACGAGACGTTACGAAGTGTGCGCATGCATAAATGATTTCTTCAATATTTCACTGATATAAATTATTACGGACAATTATGACCTTTAGTTCAGTCAATACAGAAGATAAAATTGTAACTGTTGTCAATAGAATATCAACAATGTAAAGATAGAAACTTTGGTCACAGAACATGCTCCTTAAAGAAAACATAGTTGTGTGTACAGAGAATAGACGATAGACAAAGTTTAATTGCATATTCTAATGACAGAGTATATATTTTTTTTATTTTACAAACATGCTCATTAGTTTGAGGAAATTCCGAATTCATTGTGTTACAGTAAGTGCGCCTAGAGCCACGGAGTTCCAACTACAACTGTAAAATTTGGTAGTTCACACAGGTTCGCTGAGGTAATTGCAGTCGAACAGCAAAATAAGAGAAAGCCGAATAACTATTCTAAGCTTCCGTCTTAATTTAAAACTTCATTTGAGATACTTGAGAAAATAAACATCTTTAATTGAAATCTTACGTAGTTGAAAGTGTAGAAAATATTTATAGGAAATTATCCTTCTGATGAGTTCTTATAATCACAATCAAACTTAAAATAATCATTTCAGTAAGAGTATTTAAAATATGTGTAAAGTCCTAAAGTTCAATCAACAACCTAATTTCCATTTAATGGTGTCCTCTTCGCAAAACGCGCAAGATTGATAATGTTAATCAATAGGACCAAATAGTCCAGAGTACGAAAAATAAACAATTATCGAGATCTAGAAATGAAATGTGCTACTGGTGGCCGAATAACTTTTGAGAACATAACTCGCTAAACGAAAGCGGTACGAGATTTATCATCAAGTGGTTTAGCAGCGAGATAAATTGTGATTACTATCATTTTTCATTCTAACACAACCGAAGAATAGGTACACGCTGCAGGTTTCCAACGAAAGCACCTTGTCCAGCATTACAGCGTACAATGCAGGAAACAAACCGACGAAGAGAAAGAGAACGTCTGAAATTAAACGGCGTCGCTAGCGCGGTAATGTTGGAGAATAATGGTTATTGTGACTCGTCATTTGGAGATCATACGCTACATGCCAGTCACAATGAGATGACTTGGAACGTATTTCTTGGCGCTGCAGAATGATTGCCTCGAAGGTTTTGTACAAAACAAAATCATTTCTGTGGTGGCTTTCTGCTAACATTAAAGAGCAGGTAGAGATAACTATAACTTTTAATTTAACTCAAAATTTAGAGGAGAATGTAAGAGTATTACCTTTTTTAAACCTTGCAAATAACATCCAACACTGTTTAACAAATTTTTTATACTTGAGTTAATTGCTACAACAATCTGCAATCTTTGAACAAATTGACATTATTGTAGTAGGCCCAAAGAAGAAAATAAAAATTAATTAAATCAAAATTAATCAAAAATTAATTAATCAAAATAATCAAAAAAAAAATTATTTAAAACATTGCGAATTAAATATTTCAGACCATCTGGTCAGTAACTAAAGTAGTATTACTGATGGCGTTGGATGGAACTTGGTGGTAATTAAAACGTTGATAACAGCCTTGCTAAATATTTTGCTTCTAAATGCTTCTTGATTTAGCTAGACTCGCAGAAATCTCAAATAATGTTAATTATCTCAAAAACTAAGGCAGATGTGTATTATTAATACTTTAGTTAACATTTTTGTTTTAAAACTGTGTCTTTAATTTGCCCAGAAAAGGAATTATCTTCTGCCCATGCACTAATTGAACGTTTAGCTAATGGTAAAAATACAGCCTAAAAAAAAAGAACTGGATGTATATCCAGTCAACGATAATCCCACGGAGACTAAAACTTAACTTGTTCCCATAACATACAATTTCGATCACGAATTCTTAAATTTAAAGTAATAACCGAAATGCATAAAAATCTTGGGCGGTAAGTTGTTACGTGTCATTATCATTTAGCGGATATATTGATTTTCATGCGAATATTTCATGGTCATTGTCTTTTGGATCTACCTGTACATATGGATGCATTCGTATATCACGCATAGTTCCTTGTTTGGCGCTTACGCGAAGATGTCTTGCAATGAGATGTTTAATTCAGTTGTTTTGCTACCAATGGTAGAATTTCATTACCGGTGATTTTATTTTGATTTATTAATGATGCCTCGGCTCTGACCGGCTTAGATTTATTCCAGTGTTTCTGTTTTCAAATATATTTTAATTAAATCTCGTGCAGTTACACATATTTTACTGATTGTTCACGCTGAAGTGTGATTGAACAGATTTGGTGCAGCTTAAGTATTGAAAATTCTAGAATAATAATGTTTCCGGTTTGTAACGCCTTCTTTTCCGAAAATAATGTAACGGTCTAGCCTAGAAAGCATAATGTTGTAATCAGGTCCTCTTTTATACTAAATCCTATCAAAGTTTTCAAATTTTATTTACACTGTAAGATACACATTCTACGTATTTCACGTTTCTGTTCCGAGATTGTAGATAGAGAAAATGTTCCTTCATTTCCTACAGTTGATGTTGTTAAGATGTTATTAGATTGCTCACAATTACTGGACTCGTAAAATATCAGTTCTATTTCTGTTGCGGAATCATTATAAAAATTGCAAGAGGATAAGAGACATTTTTGTTGTTACGTATCACACCGTAACAATTTGTTCTATCCAGCTAATCCTATTTACGAATATTGCCACAAAGTCTGTTCCCCTATATGGATTGTAGACATTTTGTGTCAAGCGAGGAAATTATTACATAAAGGAACGGGACAACGGTTTCCTTTCGAAATTATTATTAATTAGTTTCTAGCTATTATTACACGAAGGCGCGAACTTTAGAACTATTTCAATATTCAGGCGAAGCTTTCTCGCTAGTTGTCAAACTCCTCACGAGGAAGCAATTAGGAAAATATTTTAAATGGATCTACAAAAGCTCGGAGAATATACCTTCACTGTTCCCCCTCTAGCTTAACAGTAAACTGTGGATGAGTTACAGTTCCAGTAGCCAGCCTATAAATATATAGGATGTTACCTTAGTTCAGTTGCATTCAGTTACTTTCTTTCAAAAAGTTTTACGTTATTAGCTCCGCACTAATGGAACTTCTTCGCGCAAAAGAGCTTAAGATCATCTAACGATATCATTTGTGTAAACAATATTATATGAAATATTTAGCGCTCTTTTATACTAAAACATGTTTAAAGAAAACTACGCTAAAGTTTAGCTTTACTACGACTAAAGCTTTTGTAGCCAATATTCCTTAATGCAATAGCGTCGTAGTCTAACATCAAAAGGATCTAGCGTAAAAGTAGACGGTAAAGTGTCTCCTTGATTATTACTTAATGGAAATTGGTAAATTCTCTAGGGAGACTCTTAAAACTAAAAAGGCTTTTTTGCTCATTGACATATTGTAATACCTAACCAGTACTTTGAATGAACGTCTTTGTTCGTTCACAACACCCATGCGAACATATAACTAAGAGGATTTTACATTGTGATTTACATGTGCTATCGTAGTTTGTCTTCATCAACGAGGATATAGAAAATTGACAGCTGTCGACGATGGCAACAATGTTTCGCCCGGGATTTAAGAACACACTCAAAGCGCGTTACGGTTGCAAGCTGATATATTTATGTACTCAGCTTTGAAGCTCTATAATTAACTATGTCCTAGATACATAAATAACGAACAGCGTCCCCCTGTCTATTGCACACCACTAATGAGTTAACATTGTTGCATAAACCTTATACCGTGAAAATGTAGTTTAATTATACTACTAGGATGAATGCTATAAGAATCTCAAACATCTTTTTTGAATACATTCCAAAAAGTAAGGGGATAGATTAGCAAACTTGCGATCGTTTCTAAATCATTCTAGGTAGCTAAACATGAGCCAAAAGTCTTACAAAAACAACAAACTAAATTGAAAATGAATTTTATTCTGCTAACGACTTGGCGGGCCACTGGTAAGAGGGTCGATTCTTACTGGTAAGAGTGTTTGATTAAATCGGGAATAGTGACAGTTTTTCTGGAGAGTCTGATATAACCTCGAAACACTATTCGCATATTGAAATTTCGCACCTTAGCGGTTTAGAGGCGCAAGTCAAAAACATAAAGAGAAGCAATTATTATATTTAGGGCAATTTCCAAATTTCCAATACACATACTAAACTTATGCAGTTATAACCAGCGTAATAACCTATAAACCTCGTTTAGAGGTTCAGTACATAAACAATGAAAGCTATGTTTGTCTTGGTGTACAACGTTAAAATCTTTATAATTTTAAATGACAAATCTTTAACTTAAAAACGTTTAAGGTACAAAAGTGCTCTTCTTCATCAAATAGCTAATGAACAGGGTGAAATGCAGATATTGAAACACCAATGAAAATATAGTTAGATATTTTGCATTTTGCTTCATAGTTATCCTGAATTCGTACGAGGCTAAAGATGTTGCAACAAATCATCCTATTATTAAATCTACTGGCACATTTCCAATAAGCTAAGAAAGATTCAAATAAGAGCCGCAAGAAGACGAAGTACAAATATATCGAAAGAATCAATAGAATAGGTTTCCTTCAGTTGTGGTGCCGACAGCAGCATGTGCAATTGATATTTAGGGTAATAGGTTTCTAAATGATATCGAAGAAAAAAGCAGGTGGAGAACATGTAAAGACATCTTACAGCGATCTGCGCCAAACTAAGTTATCAGATGGGAAATTTACTCACAAAGATTTCGATTATACGGGGTGGAAACAGATCAAACTCTAAGAGTGTATTCTGCACGTGAGAGTAGTATAAAAAAACTAATATGTTCTTATCTTTTTTTCGTTTGCTTTCAAGTTATAGCGTAATTAAAGAAATTTTAACACATCCGCTTGTAAATTGTCCAAATTTTCGCTTGTTTTCGAGTTATTACGATACAAGGCATAAAGTTAGGTACTGGACTAGTGGATTAAACGTTGTTTTCGCTTCTTATCACTTAAGAGGTACCGACTACCTGAATCAATCCTTTCGAGGTTTAAATTCATTTAATTAGCTTTTTGTTCTGAAATGTGTCAGTGTTAGCGCATTGTTGCAGTAATTTAACGTTTATTTCACTTAAATTTAAAAATCGCCGTATTCCTGAAAATAACAGAGTTTTTGCCTATTTCACGAAATAGATAGTCATTTTGCCTACTGCACATAATGAGCAAGAGCTTGAACTTTGAACGAATAAGTCTGTAATACAAAAATAATCTTCTATCCGATGTAACATACGGGATAGAGAATATAATTGTAAAGCTACGACAAAAACATTACTAATAAAAGATCTACACGTAGATTAATTTTCATCAAACTACGCCTTCCGGTATTGTACCAATCCATTATCACATTATCCTGTAGTACTATCAAACTTAGAGCTATTTCCTTTTCAATATTAGGATATCCCTGCATTCTCATTCGGTTCAGCAATATCGTGACTGACTGCGTTCCCAACATTAGAATTTATTAAGTAGAGCATTAGAGCTTAATCCAATTTTTGGCTTGTGGCGAAACAAAGCCTTATATGGTTCCATTTCGATAGTTTCATAGTAAGTTCCCCACTGCACAAATCTCAGCTTCGTAGTCCAAGATGGTGTGTTATTATCGCGGAATCAAACGATTAAGAAATCTTTTATTCTTTGATTGCTTCATTCTGCTGAATCTTGGCTCTGCGAATATTTAGGTTTACTGTTAGCTAGCACTAATTACGGTCACAAACATACCTTTATCCCCACATGCAATGAAGCGAAGAATTAAAGATAATCGGATTATATCTAAAACAGATGGTTTAAGATATAATCCGATTGTCTTTAATTTTAGCTACTCTTTTTACCCCTGCGATGCTGACAAGTTCATAAGAACTTTTAGTGCAGTGATATCTGTTTTTATGTGATACGTATTTCTTGCGATTTCAAAATCCTTATCGCGTATTTTTCATATCCCTCGTTCCATAAATAAACATTTTTAGACAAAAGATGCACCCAATAATTACGAACCATATTTTGAGCAGCAGATTTCACCAAATCTCGAACAAAAACTGTTCTCCTCAAAGCTCCCTGGACACAGGCTGTTAAGATTACCCGATGGCCCAGTTGAAGATCGAACTCATTTAGCTGTCCTGAAAGCACAATATCCGAGCGCCGTAAGTAGAAATCAATAGTCAACGAAATTAAAGAACCGTCTACATATTGCATTACACGCGAGTTACCCAAGGGACCAATGTCTCGGTTAATGTTTGGTGGGAAATCCGACCTTATAATCACTTTTATTTGAGGAGAAAGAGAATATTCGCTTTTTATTTGACCAGCTTCCTTTATTAAAAAATTGCTTTTTCTTGCATCGTTTCACTCCTCTTTTGCAGATCGCGGGCAAAATGCTTACTTTACGGTTTGAATACAATATTTTCCCAGCCGCTCCCACTTATTTAATAAATCCTTTAAATTCATTCCCTGTGTCGAATGTACTCCTGCCTCTATCAGTATGACTAGAGTGAGGACGTTTTGTGCAGTTTGCTAGAGAGTGATAGTCAGCCAAGCGTCGATCGAGTATATTCAGTGGCGTAGATAAATTGAAGAATATATTTTGTTAATCGTCAAGTACGTTTTCGATGTGATTGTATTAGGAATTAATTATGATACATTTTTCTAAATAAATTGGTTTCGTTCATTAATATATTTTTACATCTAGAGAAAGATCTCTAGAAATGGGGTATATAATGAGGAGCAAGACAACAACACTAGTCTTTAGAAATCGTCTGAAGTAACTGACAGCATAATCAGCGAAACGTCAAGCCAAACATTAAGTACGCAACAACCCCCGAGAGACATCTCTACTATAGATTATGATCGTGAAAGCCTACACTTAGCTAGAGAAACATCTTTCTACGTCACATGAAGTAACTGGTGCGAAATGGAAGTGTACTATACAATCCTTCATTCTGGGTAGTAAAAGTGTTATTGAGTATTTCTTTTAATAGCACATATTCTAAATTTGTTTGTAAAATCGCATTAATTTTGTTCCGTATCTTTTCGCCAATCGATCCTTCTATACTTTTTAAATTACTAAACAATGATTCTAAGTGTTGACGGGATTCATTTAATTTTAAATTTTTGTTTTCTAGAAACTTGATCGTTTTTGTTACGTTTGAGAAATGTTTGTTAATAAATTCTAATTGCTCGACTAAATCCTCTTTTACAATTAATGCTTGGACTACTATAACACTGGAAGCATCTCGTTTTAACTTTAATACAAAAGGTTTTAAAATACGAAAGCGTTGGGTATAAAAAGGTGCGGCTTCTAACCATGTACCCCATCGTGTTAATGCAGGTTCTGACGGCAAAGGTATGTTCAGGCACATTTCTTTATATAACTTTATCCTAGTTGGTGCTTTCAATGAAATCTTTTTAAATGTGTTAATTAATGGATTAACAGCAGGAAATCCTTCACGAATAAGTTCAGCAATGCGATGTATTCCATGCACAACACATATTAGATGCAACATGTTTGGAAAACGATTTTTAAGCTCGTTACCTGTTTTTAGCAGAATCTGAGAGAAAGAGTAGAACTTTTAAGCAATCGTCACCAGCTACATTTTTTACGCTGTTAATGATAATGTCGGTAATATCATTTGCAGTGACACGCAGTCTGATTTTTGTAGCTACTAAAAATGACATTGGAGGATTTTACGTATGCAATGTGCCAACCATTACTTTAACAACGCACCTTCATTAGGTTGGTATATTTGTTAAAAAACCCACGGAAAGGTGGATCCTGTAATTTAGTTAATGGGATATTGGCACCAAGAAAAGCTGCGCATAAATCAATTACAAAGTTATCATGTGAAATACCTCTTTGGTATTCAGTATGCCTCGTATTTTTCAGGTGCCTCTTAAGAGTGTATGCCCTTGAATCCTGATTTCACAGAACAAATGGTGCAAAGCACTTGTTTTTTGTTAATGAGAATGAAAATGGTACCATATTCTGAAACGATGCTTGACATTCTCGGTATTGTTGAAAAATAATAAACTAAGAACTATTAGAATAAATCTAGAAAGAATATGAAACAAGTAGATATTAAATAAAGATCAAATATATTATAAAATTATAAAACAAAATACAAACTCAAAAGAATACTTCAAAACTATGAGAGTACCTAAC